>UZAN01041230.1:21006-48579 GCA_900618425.1 Echinostoma caproni | reverse complement strand
AGCAGCAGCAGCAGCAGCAGCAGCAGCAGCAGCAGCAGCAGCAGCAGCAGCAGCAGCAGTAGCAGCAGCAGCAGCAGCGACAGAAACATCCTACCTAACCTCCTGGGGGCAATTGCTCCCACACAAGGCATTGATGTCAGTTCTGTGGACAAATTGGTTTCATTTGGAATACGGCACGTCGCGTCGAGTGATGCGCGAACAGCCCTGTCGCTCCGGGAGACTGACTGATCTCAGAATGTGCCTCATTGCATGCGCGCGCTCGCGCGCACACACATAAGCACGCGTGTGACGTTTAGCAGGTATCGTGATCGCCTCATGTGCTAGCAACAGTTAATGACGGGCTTGAAAGTGGTGGTACCATAGTTGTTGTTCTTGTTCTTGTCGAGATCGGGTACATATGCATGTGTGTGTGTTTGTGTTGACAGGATCACTCACTCGATTCAGATTTCGACATGATGACGACATGGTAAAGCCCAATTTTTTCGGTATATATGATGACCCATATCAAACAGATTCTTTTGGAGACTTATTTTAGTGACAGTAACTGTAGTAATAGCTGTATTTGTAGTATTAGTAATAGTAATAGTAGTGATAGTAGTAGTAGTGATGATAGTTGTTATTGCTGTTCTCGTTCTTGTTGTTCTTGATGTCTCCGCTTGACCCACACATACACAAGCATCCAGGCAGGCAGGTAGACAGGCAGGCAGGCAGGCAGGACATGGATCACGCATGTTTGGTGTGATTCAGGTGACACACCCTCAAGTCGAATGGACGGCCCATCATGATCACATGACTGCATTCCGGCACACACAAATGTAGGTAGGTATCAGTGACGCGCATCTCTATCTCTCTCTCACGCACGCACACTCTCCAACAGACATGCACTGTCTCAATGACTGTGGCTGATTGTGACATGTTTGCACGAACGCGCGCACATCTGTTTCTCCTTCAGCCTACACACACACACACACACACACACACACACACACAAATGCACTAGCACCACCACCGTCGCACACCCAGGTTCAGTGTGTGTGCATTCGCATCGCACAAGGCCAAACGTGGATCAGTCAGCAACTGCGTGATAGCCAGCTGATCGCATGGCCGTTTCACTATCACCACCACCACCACCACCACCACCACCATCACCACCACTACCAAACTGAGTGTGCATGTAGTAAAATCATACAATCATACATCACGTACTAACGGTATGTACATCCGATAAAATGAGTACATAATTTGAACAGAAAACATCTTTCGCATATGACCATAGTGAAGCTCCATTTTGAGGGACATAGTACATGCAGAATAGGATGTTTTCTTTTCTTCTAATCTTATCATCCGGAGTTTTGACCGTAGTAAGCACGGAAACAGCAGTCAGTATCAGGTAGTATCAGGTAGTACTTATTGCCTAAAGTCATACTAATCGGTCAGCAAAGAACACAACGGGACTGTATTTCAAAAAGAACAGGAGACCAATCTTGGTTGATCTAGACTTCCACTTGGGAAACGGTTTTACCTTGTGTCCTCAATCCTAGCGACCCATCGATGGTATTACTGAGTGGCAGTGATCAAGAATTGAAAGTCAGAATCGTGTCACCTGGGAGAATTTCATTCCACTCTCTAATTTCGTCATTTCTTTGTATTCCATGGTTAGTTCCCCCCCCGTATTGGCTCTCTCTTCCTTCCTGAAGATTGATGATCTGTTCGACAACAGAGAGCACAAGACCATTACTGTTATTATCACTGACGTATCGTGTCCAAAAGGAATAACTGAAGACAAACTTTTCGAACTCATGTTAAACGTGATAACAAAGCTCTCTGCGATCCGTTATCACACTTTTGGAAATCTGCGACTTGACAGATTTTCACATTAATGCTTCAACCTGTGGAAAGATCAATCATTGGGCTGTTGAGAGAGATACAAATATGCTTCGGGACTGGCGGAGGATTTTTCTTCCTATCTCATTACATTGATAAGAGGAGTTGTTTGCAGTCGCTTATCCGCCAGATTCGATAAACCAGCAGTTACGGAGTAGGCTATTCCATTCCATTTTAAGCTCAACTTATCGTGTGGACAAATCTGTAGAAGCGTTTTGTGCTGAAGGAATCAAAGCTCCTTTCCAAAGTTTGTTGAACTCTGCCAACGAAAGTTTCCTGAACTGTCAGAGACAAAGTGACATTCTAAAACACTTCGTCTGAGGAAAAAGCAATATCTTCAGGCAAGACGTAAACTTCGATCTGGCATTTTGATTTTTCGTGGAAGATTCCCAGAATGATATCCAAATCCAAATCCAAATGTATAACGAACAGATTTGTTTTCATCTTTGAGCATTTACGGTTACGTGTGTGCTGATATGTATATAGGATAGAAACGAACGTGACTGGTTCAGTAAAGTAAATGCGACTGAACGAAATCGTCTGTCAAGTTCTATGGAGATTTCCGATAAACTTTCACTCAAGCGTGACGTGTCAAGCCATGTTGCATCATCACGACTTCATTGAGGTCAGTCATCCTTCCCATTGGTCGCGTAGGTTGGGGCAGGGCTAAGGCCACTGGAGTGCGATAACCACTTTCTCCCGTTTTGCAAATTGGTAGGCCCCGGATTCTGATTGCGACTGCTTCGATCGTTACGAAGTAACGTAGTCCAATACACTTTGACATGTTTAAGGGCACTTTATAAATGACTTTAAATGCATTGTTGTCTACCTGGTGCCCGATACCCTCGAGTTGGGCCACAATCGCACTGTTTATTGTTTTCTTGCATCCAATGCTTTGTTTAGGCCCTCTGGTTCTTTGTGAAAACTTCCTCATCGTTCTTCCTCTATAACTTGCTCAACACGTGCAAGTGAACATGGTATGGATGGACAGGAAGGACAGCTTATCCCCAAGAATTATGCAGAGCTTTGGTCGGCTTGTAAACGAAGCACATATAGTGGCAATGATGAATATTCGTGTGATTGTTTTGCCCAATCGTCTTCTCAGTAGATCACCACTCAAATCCCCTTTGAAGAGGAACCACGAGAAGAAAAAAGAACTATTCTTGAAGCTCCCCTTCAAAGGAATTTCTAGCAGTAATTTACTGGGAAGAAGTTAGAAAATGAAGCAATTACACGAACGTACTCGGCAAGGGCGACTGTGTTTTACATTCTGGGACAAGGCCAACCAGTTGCAACGGAGAAAGTAAGTTAGTTCGACTAACCATATACAGCGCTTACTTTAAAGAACTTGAATAACCAGCATTAGCTTTGGAAAAGAGTTCGATCTCCTCCTAAAATCAATTAATGTTGATATTCAATCTGAAACTGAGCTGATGGTGGCTAGGGTTATATGTATGCATAAATATATACTGTTGAAACAGTTCAAGGTAAAAATAATGAATACATGAACACGATATCGTGTCATCAACTCTGGCATCGATCAGATAGATCCAAAGTGAACCTTGGTCTGTGCACAACCGTCTTTGACCAGATTCATTTTCCAAAATCTACTGTCAGTATTCGATTCAGAATGAATGATTTGTCGTATATGTTCATGCGTGTTGCATCTATTTTTTAACTCCGTACTTCAGGACCCAATAGTAAAAGTGCGATTTGCGTGGCTTTTATCGTGCAGGCAATTGGCATGCGGTGCGAACAGATTCATCACTTGCGAATATTGGCACATCTTTACGTCCTAGCGGCCAAAAAATAACCACTCCACAAATTCTACACCACTACTGACGGGCGAGTGCGAATTAAAAATTTCAGCCTGGTCACCGCGATCCTGCTTAAAAGATACGATTTGGTGGGACGCTTTAAATTGGAGTTAACTGTGGTGATTCTAGCCTACGAGATGACACGTACCACGGAGCGACACATTACAGTTATCGGACAACCGTGATGAATCAAGCTTCCCGGGTGACGTCAGCAAAGCACGGACTTGTTACAGCTTCTAGACTGCAAACTATAGTTCGATTGTACGAACCAATCAGAAACCATGCGGCTCGGACAGAAGCTGAACAACACCAGAAATACTAGCACGTGATTGACAGTGGCTTGGACGACCAAGGAACTTGTTTTGTACATATTGTTTAATCCCCCTGATTGTTTTCAATAAACGAAATGCTATTTCTGTGGTCTTTTTCCCGCGTCTCAGTTACATGGGATACGGTCGTGTGATCCAGTGCTTACGTTGCTAGTTCGTGATTTCTAATTCGTGATTCGTACTTCGTACTACAATTACTACGATTACTACATTAACTTACGGTCAACTGTATCATCTTTCGTTGCTGTCTAGCTTGAAGATGCTTGAAGACGATACCTGAACAAAACATGAATAAGCTATTCGGTTCAACAGTAGTGTGAGCTGGTTGACACAGCGGTAACATACAAGCCATTCATGCGATAGATTCGAAGTTCAAAGCTCAGACAGGACGATAGATATGCGCACTGATTAGGTATAATGAGAGCCAAACTAGAGTCCAACTCTTCTTCAATGTATAGTTGCCTTAATAAACGGGATTGTGCGTGAAGGTGAAATCTGGAGGATTATCATTTGAAATAAAAATCGACGAGATCTGATCCAGTTGCTATTGATCTAATTATCTAGCTCCAAGTTTTCTGCGTTGTGATGGCCTCTGACGAGGAAGAGTGCCAATGGGAATTGTGCATAGTTAAAACAGTTCTGAAAGGAGACGCAAAATGAGTTCTTTCAAAATCCACAGTTCTTCCGTGTTTTGAGTGTAAACAGGCTACTGATCAGAGACATTCTGAAATTCATATCACATAAAGATCGGGTTGTAAAGTGGACAGTTGAGACGTGACCATGAGTTGGAGTGATTGGAAACAACTTATGACTGGGATTTGCTTCTCTCTTTCGGTCAACAACAACAACAACAACAACAACAACAACAACAACAACAACAATAACAACAACTCCGCTGTGTCTAACATTCAGGATGCCATTTCCGATCTCCAAATGCACATAGCTTTCCTGAAGTAGGGTAATTCCAGTATCTTTTACGTTGATTTCAACGTGATCTTTGATTTTCTAAACAGTTAGTTATTTTACACTACCGGCTGAACACACCAGAAACTGAGTCTTTTCAGCGGAACAACGTCCGGCCGTCCAGTCTGGGCAGTAATATTGTCCTTGAGAAAGATCGGCTGAGAGAAACTTTATATTGATATTGTGGTAGTACCATCAACTTAAGTTTATTCTCAGTCAGTGATGTCTAATAGTGTACATAGGACTAGAGTGACCAAATATGCAGACTCGACCTGCAGTTTATCGTGCCTGTCTTGGCTCACCACAACTATTATGGTTCTCGCTGATTTCGTCATGACAACAACAACAACAACAACAACAATCTACAAGAAAGACAGTATGGATTCATTCCTATCAACGACAACACGGAAACGTGGTTTTTTAGTGCTCTGTTTGTGGCGCAAAATTGAAATGAACATTCTAGCGGTGTAACCAATACCAGGTTAAAATTATTTCAAACAGTCATCCTCAGTGTGATGAAAAGTGAGATGATTTGAAATCCCCATGTGTGCTGACTGTTTATACTTCTGATTAACTCTCAAGCGGGAAAACATATCAGTTGAAATAGGAAACAATAAATAGTTCCATTCGTCGAGCGATCCCATAACAAAGGACCTGTGGTGTGACAGATAGTATTTTCCAGTCATCAAAGTGTCCAGGCCTCAAACTGCATTTATAATCTACAGAAATACGTTTCCAATCTTCGGTCTCTATCACCGTTTGTGATTGAGGTCACGGTTGTAGAGCTCAGAGAGCATCTTCAGAACAGGGGTCTACGGAACAAATCGATCACGTGTTTCAATTGAGGTCAACGTTTTCCTGTACCATTGATTAGACCCTTTCATCCGATCAATTGTACTGATCAAAAATCTTAATGAAAACTTCGTTCTAACCAGCTTTTTTGGTCTGCTTCAGTGCACAATTGAACTTTAAGAAAAGTTCAATATAGCCGTTCATCTCCGCAATCAGGCGGTAGAATTTATGCACGTTTTTGGTTCCAAACAAAACTTTGGTTCTCTAGGCCAAGATCACTCTTACAAAGTTAGTCTTAGTCGACTGAGGTGACAAGAAGTAAATGGCTCCAGGGTTGATCAAAGGCTTGATACGGCAATTACTTTAGGATTATCTACGGTTTTTTTTATATGGAAAGGACTTTTGGTCCCAGTTGGGTCAATCTCGTTAATCACCCTATGCCAACATGCCGTTGTTTCAAAGTATTTAGCTTGCGAAATAATTGGTATATTCTGTTGCATTAGAACCAGTTCATTCACCGGTTTTTACGTTGTTAACCAATCAGAAGTGATCACGCATCATATCACAGTCGCCTCAAGGTAATGCATTCGATTCCGGCCACTACATGGTACATTTATGTATGTCCCCAGATGACCCAAGATGACCGTAACTCCTTTCCGGAAGTAGACGGGGTGGTTACTACATAAATTATTAAAATTAAAGTAAAAGCACTACCTCAAAACAATATAATTACAAAAATAAAATGGCAGTGATTCTTGCTACTATCATTATGGCTACCTTTTGGACGAATTCTACCTGCTGAGATTTGGAATGAAATTTAAAAAGAAATAATAGAGGGTTTTACATTCTGGATCAATGGGTTTGGGGTTTTATTTTTTCGAACTACATCGTTTATGATCAGCTAGGAGTATTCCAAACAAAAAAGGGATTCGTTTTGAACGATAAACATTTACTTAATCTTTATGTGGGAAGCAGAACACTGCCAACTAAAACCTTATCTGGGAAATCAACAGATTTGGAAGGGGGAACAGACAGCGTTAATGCGCTCGGTGACATGCGAATCCCAATTTGAAAAGGAGATGATGATTCAACTGAAGATGAGGATGAAGTATATGACTAAGATAAACTAGGTCGCTAGGTCACCGCTGCTTAGGACGTTATTTTAATTACTGGCACCGAATAGATTTGCCCGTAAGGTTATTAGGAAAGTTTCAAAAAAACTCTTATGAATCCTTATATATATATATATATATATGTGTGTGTGTGTGTGTGTGTGTCAAAACATTATTCGATAAAGTCCGCCCAGATAAATACACACAAACGCTCATGTTCTACCAAACCAGTGGCCGTTGGAATTCAACTAAATTGCATTAATATTGAAAATAAACAGAATGAAGTACACGTCAGTGCTTCAGATTTAATAGGCACCCTATATCCTGTTCAGCAAACAATCACAGTCATTGCACGATTACACATTTGACCAATTGCTGACTAAATAATCGATCTCCACTTCATGAGAGTGAATATTTCTACATAGTTTGTACTACTTTATCCGAACACAGATCGGACAACTCAGTGTCGTTCTTTTGTTTTACAGATAAAACTCTCATTTCCACACACAAACACATGCGTAGGCTACTGTGATCCCATCTGGGAGTTACATGATACCCATTATCGATCCATTCTATCGCCTTGTCCGGGGATTGAATCGTCTTACGTGTGACTCATGACCAAATTGATCGATTTCCTGACCAAGGGCTGAACAAGAAGTTGGTATGGTACGTGTTAACAATTACACACCAGGCGAAGTCCCCTCAATCGCAAGACAATAAATCGATAGTTTTCTTGAATCAGGCATCCCTCATACCGAGTCACATTGTCACTGACTACCAATGTGCCACAAATTGCATGAAATCGTCAGCAATGTATATGGATCTACGGACGGTCATTTTTTACTAAAACTCTTCCATCCTACATCACAGGTACCCTTCTATTCACTGTATAGGGATAGGGATATTTGACAAACCGGTAGAGAGAGATTCCACCAAAAAAACATTGTGAATAATGAATCAAGTGACTGCACATTCTAGTAATTGTGGTCTGGTGTATTGTAGAGCCCACTAAATCCCTCGTGGCTAATGCAATTGTAAACTGATTCAAATCCAATATGTGCATTCATAACTAGATGAAGTTTCAAGGTTACCTGGTCATAAATATATAATTATTGTGGAATATAGACCCTCGGAATGTATGGTTTTCAGTACTTCATAACTAGAAGTTATCTATACCACGGTCGGAGCGTGTATAGCCAACGTATTCACGGAGGTCGTTTCACACATACACGTACACACACACACAGTACGTAAAATATTGATACGCGGTTTGTCTAAAGCTCAGTTTTCAAGTCATATCATACGCAAACGGTTCAAATTTTTCGCAGCTTTGCTTTTCTCCCAAAGGAATATTTTGGAAATACCTATACGTTTTAAAAACCGCTCTGAATGCATATTTATTCGCTGATAAAAACAAACAAACAGAATGCTGAAATACGAGCTCAATATAGAATATTCAAAAATGTTTGTTTTTTAAATCCAAGAAAATCAATCACTGGATGAATGAAATCCCACCCCCTTCCATGTATTGGGTCGAAGACAATGTGACCTGAAAAGTAGGAAAGTAGCGTGAATTTATTGACCTAATCGGTGGTAATCCTATTGGCAATATCGTATTCACGTCAGTCTGGAGGTTGCAGGTTCAAATTCCTCCACCCCATTGTGGCTTAAATTCTCCGTTATCATTTTAGACGCTGACGGAATCTGTTTGACTGTTTTCTTCGGCCTGAAATTTGATTATGTCAATGTCTATTCAAGAATAAGAATTGAAAACATTGATAAAAATACCAAGGGACTGCACTGGCCTAATTTTCACATGACCATGATAAGAGCGAGAGCGATCTGATTTATGATGACCCAGGAAATGAATCAAATCACCGTTTTATAAATTTATTGCGAGCTTATATCTTCACCTATCCTAGCATCAACCTGGGGAATATTAGAATATATCTCGTGAGAAATAAGTTTTTTGTGAAAATTTCTTACAGGATTTTTTTCCTTTCTTTTATCATCTTATGCATGTATTATTTGGAGGAATGTTCTCGATCACGCATACGCCCAATTCAGTTGGGGCGATTGCCTAATCAAACTCATCTTGTCACTCCCACATCATGCGATGACATAAGACACCGGCTCAATGATGTAAAAAAAAATCAAAACCAATGATTCTATTCCTCGGTGTTGCATTTGGGCCCGAGGAGCATTTGATTCATAGGCGTTGTGACTAACATGAATGGGTTCAGTTTTCTTCTATCACTCGTTCATTTTATTGTTTGATGTGTTATCATTCTCTCGCAGTGTATGTGTGTGCTTGTGTGTGTGTGTGTGTGTTTGTGTGTGTGTGTGTGTATAACTGTCGGAAGGCACGACCATAGTATTTCATTTAAGACAAATCAATCAATCTATTTTGCATTATGGATTATCGATTGAATATAGTTCGAGCTAGTTAGGTCTCTGGAAAGGTATGACGTGCGTGAAAAATTAAAATGCCTTGGTACGGACATTGAGATAGGTGTAGGGAAATCGATCGATTTGACGAAACGAGGGAGCTGATTGACTTTAGTTCTCCTGAAAATCATGATAAAATAGGGTCTTGTGTGAGGACTCGTGGCTTGTTTTTTCAATGATCACTGAGAGTACAATTGGAAAAAGCAGTGTATCGGAAATCTAGGCGCCGGTTTACAGTTCCTGAAAAGGTAAACCTGGAAAAATCACTGGGGTAGTCAGTATGGCACGCACGTATGAAAAATTTGACGCGATTGGTTGGCAAGTTATTCTTTTCGAGATGTGTCAGGCCTCTAACTTTGATGAACCTTGGAGGAAACCTGATTTAAGATCACACAAAGATGTCTGACAGAATAATCGTGTAAACTGTGTTCCGTTAGCAAAACAGTTTGAGAATAAGTCTGATAGAACTGGGTCAGCAACTGCGGAAGCAAGGAAGTGAAAGCGTGGTTTCTTATCCTGTTTATACATTAGTGCTACACTATTATTTTAGTAGATTATCGTGAGTTAAAAATTATTATATATAAAGAAGAATCGTGAACACTGAAGAGCAAATAGTTGTGGATAATTAAAGAAGTCAACCACTTGACCACCTGCGCCGTTTTGTTTTACAGATTGCTGACAGTATGTGAACCCTATATGAGTGCTGAAAACGCAGTGATAATTGACCTAGCCGTGCATCTCACCGCCGCAGGGTTTATGACTGAATATCTTTGACAGGAACGTTTCACAGGTCATATTATTCGTGACCCCGTTTATACTGGGATAATATTCATGGCTTTGGTGGTCTTTGATTCCGTTCCCGGAAGCTGACTACGTTGTCAGTGTGGCCTGGTACCTAGAATGTACCATCCTCTTTGCGGTGCTGTCGTTGTCGTAGATTCCAGAATACAAATAGTTCTGTCCATGTTGGTGCTGACTATATAGATATCAATGTGGAGAAATCTGTCATGACGCATCGGATATCCAGACCCTTGTTCAAACGGAAAATTTAAAGAGAGACCATGAAAAAATATTGTTAGGGATGAGCGAAAAATTCCACTGACTGCTGATATGATTGGTCTGTGAATTAGGACAATATTTCTCTGAAAGTAGTCAGAGAGACCGAATAATCATAGTCTATAGCACGAGGAGAAAAACCTCAGATAACTCTGGATATATCAAGTTGTGAAACGTGAGCAGACTACCAGACTTTACAAACTGTCTCCTACGATTAGTTTGGTGACAATAATGTCACCTAATAAAGTTCGCTCGTCCTTCAGGGAATGTGTCGCTCAATTGTTTCAGGTCATGTGAGCGGTAGCTGTCTATGATTCACACACACACACACACACACACACACATACAGAATAAGGAGTTCTCTATAATTGACTGAAAATTGAATTGCTCGGGGATGATCGATCCACTGTACTTCTTACATACCCGCTGTCTTTCACATGCTGATTTCTTTTCAGAATGCTGGCTATGTGCTTGTGTACTTTGGATGCTTGCACCGCATGCTTCGGATAATCCACTCGACCCATTGGGTTTAATCACATGTTGTGTCACCATCCATCGATTGCTCGGGGTGCTTTCCCCGGTCAATTATCTTTGCGTAATGATACCGACGGCCTGACGCTCGCACAAAGAAATAATGCGTGCGACTGAGGATTACCGTAGTAAAATCAGTAAGTTTTCCCTATGATTATAAACTACCTATTCCATGCAAGGAATGCAAAAGTATGATGAGAAATGGTCCCAATAGAATGCAAGCAATGGATAACTATTCACCGATAGGTGATATTTCACTCCTCATAATATAATTTTAACAAACCAACTCCCAAACCTCCATCTTTGACTGATGCATTATTGAATCAGATATTGAAGCTGTCCTTGTCCTCGGTGTTCGACAACGTCCCAATAGGAAAACCTATGAGTTACCTACTCGAATACACGGGGAAGAAGAATTTTGAGATATAGGTATTCCATTGAATGGACTGAAATAACTACTACTTGTGTGTTTGTAACATTCAACTTCCATTATTTGATGAAATCCACTTTCAGGAGGATTAACTGAACACAAGGTCACGCTTGGATTCATTATTCACCATTTTTATCAAAGTAGAAAACAATCGAGTGAATTCTTTGACCAGATGATGCATCTTACACAGAAGATCATTCGACGGATTTAATAGGTGAAGTAAACCTAAATATGGGCACAAATCGCTTGCAGGACAATTTCAGTACTGTCCATCCTGACGTGAAGTTTATTCTGGAAGCAGAAAAACGGAATATTTGAACATGTTAAGCAGCATTAATTAATATGACCCCGAGCTCAAGAGTCAAACTGTGTCCCATTGAAAAGGACAATACATTGATTTCGATAATTACATCCGGTTTAGTGTGCAGAGAAATTGTGATGGTTCGAGGTTCCGGTCAGCCAGCAAGAAGCCGCCATTTTGGACCAATCAAATTCACCATTGCCCATTCAGTAATATGAGGGCTGGAAGAACATGAGCACTGATAGGTTTTGCACCTTCTGAACCAATAACTTTTTCTTGTACATATTATTTAACCAGTTTGATCTCTCTGAATAGACGTACTGCTACTTCAGTGGTCTTCTTCCTGGGTAGCGGTTGTGCAATTATTTCGAGAATGACAGAAACTTAATACGATGCTCGATGATTCTACCCGGGAAAATGCGCATAGCAGATACAGTCGAAAATGAGCTTCAATCGCTGTGAAGTGTCTTTCGCATACAACTATTAGTAGTGGAACGTTTCATTGTCAAAACATGACCAGAAAATTACATAACACAGAAAGATATTAGAGTGATTAGGATACCTGTTTATGGTAATGTACCGATCAAAGAAACTACGCAAATACCGAAAATGGTACGCTAAAGGCTTTTAGGAACAGCAAATGAAGCATTTGTCGCAACCAGAGGTTGTGAACACATCAAAACCGATCATTTGTTTTGTCTGAAGGACAAACTACCACATTCTGCTACCTCATTCTCTGTGTATTCATTTTTCCATGTCTCGGGGACTAAGTAGGTTAACCGCGTGAACAGGTGCACGCATGATCACGTTTGGAGTTCACCAGCCGGTTCGGTTCAACGCGGGAGCAATTAGGATAATCTGAAGCGCAGTGAGTTTGCATCTCGTCCAGTCTGATTCCGCAGTCCTAGTGATGAACCTCTTTCATTCAAAAGTTGTAAGTAAACAACCAGAAGCCGTTGGATGCTATATTCTAGACAATGCTGAGTAAGTATTTGCATTTACAATCGTTTGTGGGCTCCGAAGTCATTTGTGCAAGCGCTTAAACTTCCCTGATTCACTAAATCTTACACAACACTTGTGCAACCAGCAGTTTGAATATTCCCATGATGACAATGAGAAAACGAGTTATGGAGCAAGCAGCTTCTTGAACCTTGGACATTGGGGTCGATTTCATACCCGCACATACGCATTCGAGGATCTGAACAATTAAGAATGTAACCTGCCCTTCTTTCCTTCTTGAATACGGCCAAGCATATTTGATGCATTTTATTGAAGTTACTTTCGAATAATCGAGAGAAAACCTACCTGTCACGATGACCTGTGCTCAGTGTATTACCAGTAATAATCAAGATCAATTTTTTTGACGTTTCCTTCGTATAAAAGAGCAACCTCAATAAATTTGCCATTTTCGAAACCACGGACATACACAGTTCTAGGAGCTATAATTCAAACAACTCCTCCAATGTCGCACATCACAATGGTCGCCTCAAGCGGTGTCAAAAGCTCCCTAAACACATAATTCACCTTCATCTTGATATCTCCACCGCATCCCACAGCATGAGGACAGACTATAGCGATTGCAATTCAATTCGTCCGACCATCACTTCAAGGTGTTTCGTTGATCTCATCGGCGCTGACAAGCCTCCCAGAGGTGTCTGGATGGATGACCACCATGCAGCACACATTTCTCTATCTCCCGTTGAAGCCCTCGGGAGGAGGGGGGCGATTGTGAGAGGTGCCTCGGTCACGCACGCCTCAATTCCCATGATATACATATTGGTTGTTTATCTTGCAAGTACGCTTGCGCATCTGTGTGTGTGTGCTCAACTCCCTCCGCCAACGCTTACCTCCGTAGCATGATACTGCAATAGAATTCATAAGCTACACATCAAGACAACTTGATATGATACCCGGACATTTTTACATGATATTCGGACAATATGCATTGCAAAAAGGTATAGAATAAACCGCCTGCACGTGGTAGATTAGTCACGGTGACGTCACAGCATTGATACTCATTCAGCATCCTCCGAAGGATGAACAGCGTGATCGATTTATGTTATGTAGGTACNTCGTGATCGATTTATGTTATGTAGGTACGATCTTTGGCTGACTGCATAAGCTTGCACACACACACACAAACACACACATACAAAACAGATGCAGGACGCCGTTTCTTTCATCCATATGTGATGCTGAAGATTCATCCATTCCCTATAATCTGACAGATAATAGACAAACCAAACAGAGAAACTCCTGTGCTAAAACTCGCCATACCAAACGAAACGACGATTGGAGTAAACCTGCATTGTCTCACAGAGAAGTATAGAGTGAAAAAATACAGTTACTTGAGAGGTAGAGAGAAACGGTTCCAACTGTAGTCGAAAAAATTACCGTGGAACCGGCGTAACCTCACCGATCCACTGTGTGATGTGGCGCTGCAATGAGTTGACACAAAAAGCGAGTAACCTTATCTTCGGTCTAATCCTCCATGGAAAATCAACGCCCTAAACTTGAGTTAACTGGCCTCCAACCGATCTTTGTAACCTTGCATAGATTCTCCTGCTAGAAAGATGGGCAAGCCCAAGCTGGTTCATCGTAATGAGCGAATGCTAGTAGTTTTAAAGTGACGTCTACGGAACAAGACCAAAACCTACCTTCCGGTTGCGTTATCCCATCGATCAACGACGTAATGGTTCAATTTTTCCATATCTAGTGTGTAGTCCTTCGGGAAATGCCAAAGCACCAAGTAGCTCAATAGCACCTGAGTGGCTTCTAAGAATGTGCGTGTGTGTTGAATGGCAGCCCTTTGATTGGCTGCTTCCCCCTTCCTGAAAATTGTATCTTTGTATATTCAATAAAAGGAAGTAAAGAGAAACGGTAAAAGCCCGTCCCACAAAATTTGTGGATTACGGGACGCGTGGAAAGTCAGAAGTTGTGGGTAACATGAGCTCGGAGCTTAACATCCGAGGCCAGATATAGGCATATTTTTCCCGTTACGTACATAAGGCTGGTCCCAGCAGTCAATTAATTCCTGCCAAAAATCTAAATGTTTGCAGTGAAATTTACATGAGAGGAGGGAACTCAGGAAGGAGTGACTAACTGTTGCGCTGTTCGGATAAAATGGGAAGGCCATAAGTCATGGAAATTTCGCATTCACCATGTTCTCTCAAAATCTATCAGATGACACTCGTTACCCGATGATGGAACAAAACGCTTAGATATAAGTTTCCTGTTTCATTAGTGATTGTTTTCCGCCAACGATCACAAGCTCAATCTTGACGACACCCATCTGCAGAGGGCTTATGACAATTATATTATAGCCGATCCACGCGGTCCTAACAAAAGCTTTCAAAATGAAATCTAATTATTTATTTTATAATATTACAATAATTTTCTGTTGCAGTATACCGCTGTTAGGAAACGCTAATTAGCTTTACCGAAAGTGACGCAAATCTGTCAACATAAAAAAATTGAGCTGAATGTCGAACCTCTCGAAAAACACCCTTTCACGTGCCATCACCATTTTTTTCAGAACGAAGAGTTGAAATTACAGCGAATGAAAATATCCCCCGATTGGATGCTTATGTCTTCTGTTGAAATTGTGAAAAGTGCAGTAACCTCGGTGGGATTCGAGAGTGTTCGGTGTACAAACGCGTAGGCGGCGTCCATGCTTGGGGTTCGAATCCCACCGAGGCAACTGAATTTCAACATATGACTTCAATCTGCCAAACAACAATTTGAACAACTGTCTTCATCATCCCCTTCTTCATTGAAATGTATTGTTACTACTATATGGGGTTTATTCGATTTGTGAGACAACGATAAAGCAAAATTGTTCTCGTATTCGGTTGCTTGTCGTCCATTGCTTCTTTTTGTTCATTATCTCTCCGTGACGCACATAGTGACGCAAAAACGCCACAGTTTGGCGTTTTTCGGATCACCGTAGTTGACAGTCCCGAATCCATTATTTTTTTCCTTATACCACTTCCAGTTTTCGAATGGCGCTGCAATCATACAATCCATCATCGCAATCACAATGTCACTGGTTGAATTTCCGGGCCGAACAAACTGGACCGGTTTCGCTTTGTTGATTCACTATATAGAGTTGTATTCGGATGAAAATTTCCCCACGCGTATGCACGCACGTACGTGCGCACGATGGCACAGTAAGGTTGAAATGCGTAGGTTGACCAGAGGCGCGTGATACCGTTAGGCCCGAGACAGGTCAGCCCAAAGTCCGACAACCGGGTTCTATTGCCAAGTTAAGAAACCAGATACATACCCACATCATCCGCAGGGTTGGTTCTTCGATCACCTTTTACCACCGAGGTGGAACAGGCAGGGCACGTTTGCGTGTTACAACACGAATTGTGTCTCCCCTGCCTACTTTAAGCCCGTTGGACAAAATGGTTGTTTGTTTGTGTGTGTGTGTGCCAGTGCATGCGGAAACAGTTTGGACAAAATTGTCACAGTGTGTCAGTTGAACACTCGTGTTAAAATGCGGTTCTCCCTCTCTAACTCGCTCGATCACTCACTCATTCTGATCGAATAATGCACATTATTTGAGTTCTCTTAGTGCGTATACACATTAACAAGCAGATGAGCGATAGGAATAATGAGCGGTAATATTAGACAGTCTAGGTCTGGTACAAAGTTCCGTCAAGCAAAGACTGAAAACGGGGAGTTCTGTTCATCGGTTTCCGCCCAGTCGTACCATCAGTCCCTTCTGTGTGATAGTCGATGCAACCCAGACTTTGGATATCTGCTTCAGACGACTAAGAAAGTTTTGTTTTGCGTTTCTCATTCAGGAAGGACCATGGTCAGAAATGATCCGGATGAAACGGGATTGGGTTGATCGGAGAGAGACACAGAGAGAGAAAGACACGGGATGAAGCCTACGTGTTCCTGATAGAGGCATGTGCAAAACGGGATCGGGGTACACAAGTGTGAGACAAGAAACGCTATAGAGAATAGCTAATAATTTCACAATACCAAATGAAGACTAAATGCCAAACGGAGTAATCAATAGTTTGGAATGTCTAGTTGAAACATGATGTGAAATTCGCATTTGCGGTTCATTATGAATGAAATCCTGAAAAAGGAAACCCGATTTTTTGAATACATCAAATTTTACCACTTCCAGTGCACAAAAGATATTCTTAAGTTTGTTGAAATCAATAAATTCGGAAATTAGCTCCACCTTCACTTCATTCTCATGCAGGTTTCATTCGAATTTTGTTCATCAATCAATCAATCAATCAATCAATCAATCAATCTATCTATCTATCTATCTATCTTTCTATCTATCTATCTGTCTGTCTTTCGCATTCTGTCACTACCGATTTTTCAAGAACTCTGAGCAGACCTCAGATGAAGTGCGGAGACCACAGTGAACTAACTTTTTTAGTTCGCCCTGGCCAATTATCAATTACGCTGCTTCTCGTGATATTCACCAGTTCATGAGACCGTATGTAGTTCGATGATCTATTGCGATTGTGTATCACTTCGAATCTCTTCTATTCAGTTGAGCTCAGTTATCACTACCTTGCGGCATATAAGTCCTATCAAGTAACGTAGAGAGTTTTGTGACGAATTTCTGACCGATATCATCTGTCACTTTCGATCTGATCTGAATAGTCGCTGGTCTTGGTCAGACTTGATCTCCATTTTAGGTACTCACTGATACGGGATAATCCAACTGGAATATTTTGAATTCGCTTCAGATATCCAGATGAACTCTTTTGGTTCAGCATGGTTCATGATCAGGAAGTGCACAGTGTAGCCTTGATGATTCCCTTTGTTAGGGTAATGTTCTCCAACCACATTAGCTTATTCAACTGCATACCTAGGCGAAACATCGATCGGGTGATCTGCGGTCTGGCAAGATAGTGAAATAAGGTTTCAGCATCATTTTGAGCGATCATACAGCTCTGGTGGCAATCTAAACAAGTCGTGCCCCATTTATAGTTGATTCCCTTTAACCGGTTTGACAAACCATATTGATATCTGAAACTGTTTTGGATCAAGATAGTTGGGCTGGGGTCGGGAGTATACTAGGGGGCTGGTTCGTGTCACACACAATTATCACGTGATACAGAGAGAGAGAGAACATCTCGTAGACTGCAGCATACATAGGTTACCCGTCTCTAACCGCCTAGCTACACAGCACAGATTCAATTATTTCACACGTACCGAAAGATGCAAACAAGATGAGCATCCAAGATCGGGTGAGGCCCAACCCACTTGTGAACTTCTATAGTCACACTACTGTCTATCTTATCACACACACTAATGATGACGATGGAAAAATGACGTTGTTGTGTTATGCAGTGACGGAATGAATGGAAATCGATAGCTGTAAAAAATGATCACATTCCCACACGCTCAAATACGCACGCAAGCACAAATGGTCTAGATTGAATTCAGTCCTCAACTTAGTTAAACTTGGCGACTGTAACAGGATACAGCTAGGCTCACTGTGCACACACCACACCCGTCCACCTCTTTCTGGATCTTTTTATCTTTGTCCCTCGTTAGATTGATTCACCACGTTCTGCATTCTACAAGGACCGATTCGTGTTATCACTTACTGTTTTATTCGATCAAAACTAGTGGAAAATAACACATGATTTTGCTTCCCCCGTCCTGCGCAGAAACAATCCGGTTCAGTGGTCGAGCAATTGAACTTCTTGTAAAGAAGCACTCCTTTTAGAAGAACAAATTCGAATGGAAAGAATGTAAGAATGATAATGGAATTTGCACAGGTGAGGCTCATTTGTAATTCTAGGATCCTCCTGTTTTTGAGGCTTGACCGTGGCACATGGCGATTAACAATAGTTGGTGTCAACTTCGAATAAGACTAACTCTTTTGGGACATACATATGTGTCAGATTTCGTTATCGGACACAATACCTGTATCACTTCATAGAGTCGCAATACCGGGTTGTGGCCGGAGTGCCGATATGTCTCCTGAATTTCACCCACTTTTTATTAACTTGGTTTCAGGCAACACAAACTTCGTATGCATGGCAGGAAGTTGATTCGGGATAAACCAATCTCGAAGAATCAATGTGACTATTCTGTGTTCTATTTTGTGGATTAGCTGCATCAAACCCCGGTTCACTCGATACTACGACCAACTTTCAGTGTTTTAATAACAAGTAGTATATGATTGACTGTACACATTCGGGGGTGCGACAATGACTTGAAAAACGATACGCACACCTGATGCGCGACCAGGATCACGAAATCAGTTGTGTGCTTCTGGGAAATTTGGTCCAGTCATTGTTGTGCTACTTACTATAGACCCAAAGTATATACAAATTAGTCCACACACACACACACACACACACACAAATGCAACTAAAATACGTACTCTATAGACTGACGAACTTATAATCAGACACGTAGGGTGCGGAGGTGGATACACGTTAGCTAGCCAGACCAAGTGACATCAAACAATCACTTATCGCACCTCGACCGGTGCGTATATAGTGACCACACAACATCACACACTCGACATTGTAACACCTTCAGTTATTAAAATGAAAGACACAAAAACTGAGCACCAATGAAAACAACATAGCATTATAAAAATCAATTTTCTGTTTTGTACGAATATCTCCTGCGTGAGGATCAGTTGGCATCTGGGATGTCGTTGACTGCATCTATGGGTGGTGATGGCCGATTAGTAAGTCACCAAATTACCGCCCCGAAGGATGTGTGTTCAAACTCCCACCATCATCGCTTGTCTTCCCTCATTCTGTTGTATGACAGTCCTTTAATTGGCCCGCTTACTCAATCCTGAAAATTTTATTACTCCATTTGGAATAAAAGGAAGTAAAAATGAAACGAAAACGAGGTTCATGAGTCGCAATCTGTCACAATATCAGTGCACGGGGAAAACCAATTATTGCATCAGTCGTGAACTCCGACAATTAACGGAGACTCCCAGCCATTCATATCCAATTTAGATGTACTAACCCGCGTCTTTTGCTAGCCTCCGAGACAACATTGTCGGTTCGTAAACGTTTTCTGCGATAGGCTTTTCCAATTTGAATTCAACTTCTGATCGGCGAAAGTCATCAACAAACCATTCTTTGCGGCAGCATTAGAGAAACGAAAATAATTTTCTGCATCATCATAATGTTACCCGGCCGGGGAGTTCGAAACGTAGTGATAACACTTAATTTTGGTCCTGTATCGTCGGCACGAGTAGTCAAAGATTTCTATCTTTTTGTGTTATCTATATGTGAGGCGAAATCTTTCACAAGTGCAGATAAGGACACTTCGAAGGGCAATTCGATAGATGCGCACTTTTGTGCGGAGACTTATTTCGCTGTGCAACAAAAAAGCGTTTGCCATTTTGTAGGAATGCGCTGTTTGAGTAGTCAACCAGAAACTTGAATTCGTATTGAGCTTGGACGTTTGACTGGATTGTATTTGAAGTGTTGTACCGGTTCGGATAAATTGCTTGTCGACGTGGATGGAGTGGGACTATTCTGGGGCAGGTCTATCTTGAGACCGATAGCCTTTCGTGCACATTCGATAGGTTTCGTGATTGATCTGGGTCACTCGAAAGTTGGTAAGAGGATTTTTGTAACGTTAGAGTGGACAGTACGACCGCGACCGACGATACGCGCCGCAGCAGAGACCCAAGAACTGAATCTTACGACAGTACACTGGTGCACCCGACTGCGGTACCCCAAGCGAGTCCCAACTGAACCGGAAAGAAACGCCCCACAAATCAGTACGATCCCCGAAACCCGACCAGAGAAAACACTGAAGACAGGCCCTTCCGGTGAGGTTGTATATTTCGCTCGACCGTAAAAGGCGAACAAAGCGGACAACTCATCTGTTTATCTACAGTTCGGGGACCAACTATCAATGACCTTGGAAAGTGGCTCGAAATTAGNGAAATTAGTGAGTCACATGAAAATGAACCCATGGCGGGAGGAGTTCATTTGGGCGCGAAAATCTGGGAATTCAAATTTTATAAGAATAATTGGAAAAATAGGG
Source organism: Echinostoma caproni (assembly GCA_900618425.1). Taxonomy (NCBI): domain Eukaryota; kingdom Metazoa; phylum Platyhelminthes; class Trematoda; order Plagiorchiida; family Echinostomatidae; genus Echinostoma; species Echinostoma caproni. The sequence continues at coordinate 27,895 of UZAN01041230.1, read as the reverse complement.
AAAAAGAGAAAGAAACAGTCTTCGTTAAAGGGAAAAATGGCCTTTTTCCTATCAAAGATGACGCGTTAAGCAGCCTATAGCTCAGTTGAATAGAACTGGCGACTGGGAAAGCCCGTGGCGGATGTCGGAAACTACTTTCCGTTAGTGTGGCGCACTCTCGCGTTGTCGAGTAATGGGAGTGTATACGCAATAAATACCGGCATCTTGTCAGTATAATAACATGTTTCGGAGTGAATATCGATTAGTGAAGTCAAATGCGGAGTAAGTCAGCATCCGATTTATTATTATTATTATTCTAAGAGTAAATATATGATACATCATACTGGAGCAGCAGTTAATGTAATCATATCCTATTGGATTACGTAATGATTTTAATTAATTTCTCCCACATTGTCAAACACAGAAGAGTCATATGATGACCACATACGTAGCGAAGATTTATTGGCGTTGAATCATTGCCGGAGAGCACGCACACAATAAGAGGCTGATCAAACAATTGGATCGGAGCTGACTGATACGCGGGGAACTTTTTGTAGGTAAAAACGGATCATAAAACCCGATTCCAGAGTGAATGACACTTTATATATGCTTGTGTGTTTCCATAAATGTGTCTATGTCGGAGGTAGATAGCCGGGAGAAAGACCCGAACCCAACAATTTCAGGTGGTTAGGTATTGAAATACCATCCATCCAGGGGGAAATATCGGTCTACGAAGTTCATATCACCTCAACCGTTCAATAATAATAATAATAATAACAGCAACAACAATAAAATTGCACAAAAAGGCCAGTTTAATCCTGCGAGCTGGCATTTACGTTAAGACATCATATTCAGATTGGTACAATTAATGAATGACAGAAAACTAACTGCGATGAAACTGTATTACGACCGGATCGACATTTTCGGAGCGATAAATTTATTGAATAATGGTGCCCTTGCATACATGCAATGTAATCTGCCTGGTAAGACGTAACACCGCTCATTTTGAGGAGTTCAAAAGGAAAAGAATATTGGAGAACAACATCCCATCTGATGTTGTGAAAGCTTCTATATTGGAAGTGTACAATCAACTGATTGTTCGGGTGTGACGGATAGGCAGAATCTAATTAGTGCTCTTCTTGACGGATTGCATAAACAAGTACAGAAAGAAAGGAAAAAAAACAGAAGCACGGAAAATTTCGTGCATTCAGTAATGTCATACAGGAATATGATGTGAAGCGGCTGTGCAGAGATAAAGGACCGGGTAGTTTAGCTCGAGAATTAACCAACTGGTGTGGGAATGATTTGAGGGTAGAGCTAATGATAACGACTGGGTTCCTTTTCAACTGAATAACATTTCCGTGGATACTTCAACCCACTTATCATTTCACTAAGAGATATATCTTAGTTGAATGTTCTGGCAGCAATAACCCTTATCCGTAAAAATGCCACGTGAATGCCGTAATTGAAATTAGCAAACAGTCCTACCGGAAAAGTGTTTTCCATGTTTAGATACAATGTGAGTAGGAGCCAAGACAAATCGATTGAACACCGCTGAGATCATTTGGCCGATCTGAGTGAGTCCCGTATAACCGGTTCTATGGACACGAGTGAAAATCGGGGCAAAATGTCTGAAACCTATTTGCTATCTAACCCGATTGCATGCGAGTTCAAACTCAGCCACACTTTGTGTTCACGTATTGCGGTAGGGTGTACTTAATTCGGTTTCACTTGAAAATGCTAGTAGGTACAATGAATTTTGGATTTTATTTTCTGTGATGTACAACAGGCGTACAGTTGTTGTTATTCAGAAAGAGAAGAGCAGTTAATCATAGACTGAAAATCACTGAATGAAACAGAAAATAGCGCATTGATACCAGAGCCCAAATGTGTGCCCAACAAGACAATTCGCTGATCATCTGCATCATCTGAACCCTGGGGATCAACAAAGAGGTGGGCAGAAGCTTCCCCCCGAAGAGATGGTAAAAACCACGCACTCGAGTTTTGAGCCACCTGAGTGCTAGGATAAGCTTCTATCAGGGGCTAAAGTATCGATGACCACATTGAATCTGGCTAACAATAACCAAATGGTTTATTTGGTCTCCAAACGTAGCGTCCAAATGCATTGTGTATGAACATTCGGTGACTATCAGTGACTAATCGAACGCGTAACCACTATGACGTTTGGACTAACTTCATGAAAGTACCGCTAGAATTAATTTTTGAAAGCCCTTATTCAGTGAAAACGATTAGACTGATCTATGACGAATTTAAATTTGGCATACTGAACAAAAATGGATCGATTGAATGAATTAGGAAATGGAGTACCGGCAAACCACCATAGAATATATTGCGTTATTCGAACTCTATAATTATTCAGCTTCCTGAATGAATTCCATGTGTTCTGATTATTTTTTTCAGCCCAATTTCGCATCTCTACAGATTATTGAAATGGAATCAAGATCAATATCGTATCTTCTGACGTACATTGAAATACTTCCAATCCATTAGAAATGATCGCTTCAAAAGACTGAAGCAAAGATTTGTATCTTAAATAGCTTTGTATGATACCTGAAGGTGATGCCAATTTCATATTTACAATCTCCCAAACCACTGGAGATTTTGCAATTACAATCGATCATTCCACCCAAACACGATTGATCTTTATTCAACTAACCAATAAAAATGCGGACTGATCGATTGGGATCCCATCTAAGTAGAGCTTATCGTCCAGTCCATATCAAGTCACATAGATGTAAAGTTATAGACACAATCGCGTAAGTTGCATGGAGCGGTATGAGGCATGAGAACTGTACTCACTAGGACCAAACGGTGTCGTGACTGACCGAGAGATAAGGACATGAGGAGTAATGATAGTGACAAGTGTTCGAAACACATACTGGTGAAGTTTCAGTTGACGCTTTGATGATCCTTTAGTGATCATTTGTACTGTTGTGGAAAACCAAATGAATGATACACATCATTTCATCAGAGAATAAGTTAACCTCTCTATTGATCGAACTGAAAGTTGAGTCGACAAAAAGCTGAAAACATGTGTAAGGCAGTGAAGAAAGCAACGGTTTGTTGGGTGCTCGCAATACAGATGTGATGATTCCCTGGTACACGCGTACTTGGAAATGATAGGGCCTGTTTACACAGTTAATTTTCACATTGCACACAAACCGACTCAGCGATCAGTGACCGAGTTTATGACGCCTAAAAAAACATAGATAAGTAACGGTTGTACGAAATCAGCTGAACGCATTCAATTAGGTGTATGTTTACGCAACCAGATCAAGCGTGAGAGTATTCGTGTGTTCGTTGACCACACCTTGTGATGTGTGGAAAATGGTGAGAGAGAAAAAACAAATCTAAATCCGGTTTCCTCCTCCTTATTTCATTGCCATCTTCACCACTTACTTATAGTCTAACTTTAGCTGGCCGCACTAGATGAAAGTTCCCAACCCCGATCACGTTGTTTGTAGGACTCCATATGCAGCCAAAGGAAGCGAAATCACGGAACAGAAGAAGGAATTGAGAGGACACCCAAACAGCGTCGCTGGATCTCACTGTTCATAGCACCGTCACGTGATCAGAACACAAGTCTCGTAGCAGTGGTTAAATTTATTTCACCTTTTTTTCAATGGATTAGCTTTCGTGGAACACAAATTAGATCTCAACTTTTCTTGTCTTCGTACACAACTTGATCTCAACACGGCCTCCATATTACCTTGTACACACAAACACAGAGAGAGAGAGAGTTGTCTTTCACTCACTCACCCATCCCATCTATACATTGAAAAAGAAATTCCTCTCACGACTGACTGCTTGATTATATTATGGAATAAAGATGACTGAATGTTCAAAGTCAAGCACACTGCGAATCGTGTAGCTCAGGTTCACTACGTCCCTCCACATCTTACTTTTTTTGCAGTAATGTGGTGCGAAACGAAGATGGTTTGTGTCACGCAGTTCGGGAAATCATGGTTCTCCTATTACATCTGTCGTGGTTGTTGTTTAACAACAAAGGACTGAGTATGCCCTTTATCCTCATCTCACAAGGCACGAATCAATCAGATCACCAAAGGTCATCGTTCGTCTTGCAGGGTGCGACTCACAACAGTAACAAAACTGAGAAATGTGGATGTGGCTAGTTAACCAGTTAGGAAAGTATGTTTATACGATCCCTATCGCTTTGTAGCACGCGCGTAGGATTTAGTTCAAGAATTAAATGGGCTGCTCATTTAGGGAACGTGACTGCACCATGTGATCAAAAATAGAGCATGTTGGTTGGGTACTGTATTTGGTTTAGTGCGGTGGTGACCATGTGTTCGTCATCAGCTACCGTACGTAAATTCTGTATACGCGTCAGCTGCCTGAATAACGCTTAGATGTGCTTTACGCACCCCGGAGTGGGGAATGTAAAGTGTGTAGCGTGGTTCAATGTAACCGATATAGAGTACAAATATTAAGTATCTTAATGTTTTTGCAATCTGTCAATAATTTCTCGTTACCTTCTTTCTTATTTATTGAATATAAAAATATACAATCAAATTTCCGCGAGGGGCTCACGACCATACAGCAATGGGGAAGACGGGCAGCGAGTCATTATTTTGATGATCTTAACCAGTTGCCCACCACCACCACCGCCCGTGTTTTCACAGACTGGTTTCTGCCAACCGTCCATGTCTCCTCGTATGCTGTCTCGGTGTTACTGAAATGAAAGCTCGTATCCTGCTGTGATGCAAATCAAATATTTGATGACCGTGTCATTTGGATCAGTATACCTGTTACGTACGCATTCGTCTATCAGTTCCCATTGATCATCCGATCACGCTGCTTGCCATTCGCACTCAGATCGAAGGTAGAAGAAGAACTGAAGAGATTTCAGAAGGAAGGAATAATTATACCAGTCCAGTACTCTGAATGGGGAACACCGATAGTCCCCGTGAGCAAACCAGATGGTTCCGTTCGAATTTGCGGTGATTATAAGCTGACTGTGAATCGTTTCGCCGCCCTGGACAGATATCCACTACCACGTGTGGAGGATTTATATCCAACATTAACTGGTGGCCAAAAGTTTATCAAAACTGATTTGAGTCACGCATATTCCCAAATAGAATTAGACGAATCCTCTCGTGCTCCGACAACAATCACAACTCACATTGGTCAGTACACTCGTTTACCCTTTGCAATTAATTCTACGCCAGCAATTTTTCAAAGAACTATCGATAACTTAATGAAAGATATTTCATTGACATGTACATTTCTGGACGGTATTCTTATTTCTGGTGGTACAGACGAGGAACATTTACAGACACTATCCACTGTTCTCGAGCGTTTGCAGAAACACGGCCTGAGGCTGAAACGATCCAAATGTGAGTTTTTCTGTGATTCTGATTGATGTTCTTGGTTACCGTCTTGATAAAAATGGACTGCATATCTTAGAGGATTAGGCCAAACCAATATTAGAAGCTCTAGAACCTCGAAACTTAATAGAAATTCATTCTTTTCTTGGTATGCTCTCCCATTACCTTCGATTTCTCCCTAATATTTCTCAAACGCTGGAGCCGCTGTACGCCTTACTACATAAAGATAAACCATGGGTCTGGGGCCAAACACAGAAAAGGGCTTTCACTATTGCCAAGCTTTTGTTAGTATCATCGTCATTTTTGGCACATCTTGACTCAAACAAGCCAAATTTGATTCAATGTGATGCACCTCCATCCGGCGTTGGCGCCGTGTTATGCCATCGCATGGAAGACAATTGAATAAAACCCGTAGCTCTTGCATCAAGAACACTATAAACTGCTGAAAAATTACTCTCAACTGGATAGAGAAGCCTTGGCTGTGATTTTCGCCGTAAAACGTCTCCATTCGTACATATGGGGCCGCGCGTTCAAGATATACACCGACCATAAACCCCTGTTAGCTATACTGGGCGAATCGAAGAAAATCCAGCAGTTTTACTGTCCAAGATTTTAGAGATGAGCACTTCTCTCAAGTGCTTACATGTACGAGTTGCACTATATGACAGGGTCCAGTAACGCAACGGCGGACGCACTGAGTCACCTTCCATTACCGATCAAAGTAAAATGCACGGACCCCCCGAGTTGATTAATCTCATGCAGCACCTGGATACCACTCCCATTAAAAGAAAGGATATTCAACGAATGACAAACAGCGATCCATCTCTATCTATGGTAAAACGATTTATACTCTTGGTCTGTGCCTAGTCATAGTCGATGCTTACTCGAAGTGGATAGAAGTTCATACAGTTAGTCATGCTACGGTAGAGGCTACTGTTTCCAAGATGCGTTCTTCGTTTGCAACATACGGTATTCCAGAAATAATTTGCACAGACAATGGAACACAGTTTATCAGTGAAGAGTTTCAATAGTTTCTCCACAGCAATGGAATACAGCATATGCGGTCAGCTGCTTACCACCCGGCATCGAACAGCTTGGCGGAGCGAGTAGTGCAGACAGTCAAAAAAGGCATTCTCAAAACAGAGTGCAGGAACCCTGTAGATCAAACTGGACAGACTGCTTTTTGCTTACCGAACAACTCCTACAGAAACTACCGGGCGATCGTCAGCTAAATTAATGTTTGGTCGTACTCTCCGAACAAGGTTACAACTACTGTTCCCTTCCCCCTGAGTAAGAATAGAAAGACAGCAGGAAAAGTTAAATGCACAGTCATCTCGAACTGAAAACCGCTTGTATAATGAGTCCGATACGGTTTATGCAAGACTCCCACATGGGTCCACATGGCATCCCGCTACAATCGTTTAATCTACTGGTAACAACACTACTATGAAGCTCGGTGATGGGTAAATTGTTTGCCGACACCTCTCATGATTGAAAGTTCTGGAAGCGACGATAATCCAGTCAGAACCGAGTAACCGACT
>UZAN01041229.1:41736-61789 GCA_900618425.1 Echinostoma caproni | reverse complement strand
TATATATATATATAACCAAAATATGAGCTGCAGTACTTGCAAAAGTTATATACAGTACGCAATACAATAAAATCCATTGGGTTGGTCACACCGTCTTTTCGGAAGATTGAGTGAAAACTTGCAATGAGCGGGGGATTGGAGATGAAGCCATAGCACAAAACTCATGCATTCTATATGGGGATGAAACAGCTGTTCACTGCTCTTTTCCAGCCATCACACAAGTGTTATTTTCATCGCAATTTTTAATTACACACATATAGGTTGGAAGTGATGATCGTATAACGAGTGAAATCAGTTTACCAAACCATTATACTAGTTGCTTGGAAATGGTGACAGTTCAATTTCCCCATTTCGGGGTCAAGATTGAAGCATACTCACTGTCACTCACCCGGTACTTCAACACACGGTTTCACACACAGAGTGGTGCAGGCTGAAAGTGAAAATGTATCGAATACACTTTACTTATTATTTCACTAAACGTGTAAGAACTGGAAAGTATACTGCTCTGCACAGAATAAACAATTCATGCAATGTGATCAACTGGCGAGAGATGCGCAGTGTTGTGAGCTTGTGTGAAACAAACGTGTGCCGATAATAATCGGGAGAAGTATGAATAACTGTTATTCAGTGATAGCAACCATCCATCTATTTCACAGTACTCTGCGTACACCATATTCGTGACAAGTACATCGAATTTATGGTTTTATTAAATATGAATTACTAGATTTTGTCCAAACAAGTATTTTCACCGAATGCACAACTATGTTGTAATCATCAATAATATTGCCTGGTGTCTGTGAAAGAAACCGAATGGACAAGTCCAAACATCCAACCACCATCTAAATTATTTGAACTCCGTGGCACAAGTTGATAAGCATCGACTGTGTAGCTCAAGGTTAAGGATTTGAAGTCCCAACCCGAAGAATCGCGGTTCGCGTCCTGACAGGGACACAAAAGTACACGGTGCTCACTAGTCCCAAATAGGACGAAACAGCTGCTGGACGAAACAGTGCTCTCTGTCGGTTATCAAAAACATTTCCATCGCATTCAATACGTTGGTATCTTTGTATATAAGACAAAAAAATACATAAACATGGGTGAATGTGAACATACACAGGCAATGATCAAACTCATGCACAAACCTGACTTTCATCAGATATGTTGCATCCCGCCCCGGCCGTCCACCCGAAAGCTTAGTGTTACATCCGATTCCGGCACAGTGTAATTGCAAAACGCTTATTTAACGAACCGCGCACCTCAAAGTCAAGTTTTTGAGGTCATTTTTATGCATCATAGAATATACTTATTGTAGTAAGGGATATGGAAGTTGGAAATTCTCGAATTATGCCTAAACCCGCATGTAGAGGAGGACAATAATCAGTTCAAAGAAATAGTTCACCAAATGTGTTGCACATTGCCAGTTCTGTGCTGCCTGGATTATTAGTGGTCCTGTGATCCTTTCGGAGGATCAGTGTTATTTTGTGAATATGTATGCGTAAGTGCATGCAAGCGAGGAACGGTTGGTCCGGTAACCCAGAGGAAAGGGATAGCCTGAAATGAACGCTTCTGGGTGCATGATTCGGGCATCAAGTGTTTAGCACAGCGGGTTCCGACTTAGGCCAGATTGTGCATTCGTACATATTTATATTGGTTAAAGAGCACTAGATAAATACTCTGGAATGCTTCACTTGGGGAAACACGAAGACCGGTATGCATCAAATGTGAGAGAATGGCACTTAGTATAGATCCGGAACAACTTTGAATCAACCAGCGCGGAAGGTATTCGTTCATACTGGCGAATATTGCCGTGCCGCACAACTAACGTGGAGTACCTCACAAACGCATTTGAACGAGTAAACATTCATTGGAGCGATGAACTTCGGTAGTTTATGTTTTATCTCCATAGTTTTCAGTGGCAAACTTTTGAAAGGGCAGCGTAGGTGCGGTTCGTTGAATGTGGATTTTGCAGCTCCATTCAGTGTTATGAGAGTTTCGACGACAACTTAGCACCTTAAATGGATGTCTGATAAACCTGTCCTTCTTTCTCCACTCTACCAGTATGTATCTGGAGTGCCTTTTGCATCAGATTTCGCGGAAGGAAACGGTTAGGGTAGCCACTGATTCGGAGCACGTCTGAGCTGAGCAGAAGTTACTATTTGAATACTAATTGTGAGTAGATGCTATGAGCTCCAGATATCAAAGAATACATTGGATTTCTCCTCCGTGTTTTCGGTACAAAAATGTGAGAATCCGTGTGTTGTACATCCATGGTTTTCGACGTTTATATCTTCTAATGAGCGTTACACTTACAAGTGGTAGTCGATCACTAGATTTGCCTGCTTTGTATCCCGTACGTAGATGGATATCCCTAGCAGTCGATTCTGTCTTCAGTTCAAACCGGCTAGACCATATATGTCATCTCTAAAAGGACAACATTTATGAATTCTATTATTAAAGCCTATCAAATGAGTTTCCTCTCTCATTGCCAGTGTGAAATGTTCCAGTAGTGATTTCACTGCTAATGCGTCCTTCAGTAGGAAAGACATAAAACGTCATATAAATACACCGAAATAATAGTTCGCGTATTGCATCTGTGGGTAGCCCCACGTTGATGTCGTAGTCATTCAGGCAAAAATAACACTTTTGGGTGTAAAATTTTCTTTTTTTCGTTTTCACTCAGTTAGTTATCGGGGATAACTGAAATTTCATCTAATTGGTTTACCAAAATTGCATACCACCATACAGCGTCCCGAGTTCTGTTTCGTATTATTTTCGTTTGCCATCCCATGAAATGCCTAAGAAAATAAGTCACACAAAATGAACGCGCGCCATGACTCTTCGATGAACAACATGGATGTGACGTGTGAAGCACGCTCACCAGAACCCACCGGCTTCCTCAATTTGTGAGTTGTCTTCTCGTCGGAATCAGAAATGTCGTAGAAGTGCCAGTTAGTTTGCAAATCCTTTGTTAAAGTTATTGTTTAGTAATACTTAAAGATCAAGTCATTTAGATTCCTGGAATGCGAATTAACTATATAATAGACGTAAAATTAAATGTTCGCTAGCATTTACGTTTCACATCCGTGGAGTCTGCATCTGTGGTCACGTGAGGTGATGGGGAGGGAGAGGGGGACCACGGAGAAAAGATGTTGTTTGTGTGAACGAAAGGAAACACATAGTCAGTTCAAGCAAGCAATGCATATTGATGAGCCTCTGATCAAACAGCAAAGTATACACACCGGGGAAACCATGAAATGGTTGTTGTCATTTCAGAAGCAGCGGTCCAACACGAACTATTCATCCCGTTCCTTAAAACGAACGCTCAATGAAGACCACCTGTGTTGGAAAAATTTAAGTTGAAATAGATTTGGTTTGTAAAAGAAAACTAACCATCAATCATACATGACGGAGGTGTTTATCTAATGTGTTCCGGTGAAAGTGTTATCTACCGCATGCTCAGAGCAAAAAATTAGGATTGATAACCATCATGATGTGAAGAACTGGTAGGTAGATAGTGCGCATGTGCAATAAATCAAGATATAACAAACGTATGTTACTCTTCTGCATATGACTGATATCAGTGGAAGGGAAGATAACAAATTAAAAAGGGCTGTTCCCCTATTACGCAGTTTTTGAAATCAGAGAGAATTGAAACGTCGCTGTTCGACCGGTTTTTCATATCACTGAGTGAAGAAAATGTGACAGAAACTCTGGAAAGAATCATATTGCTGCAGTGGGTAACGTTCGATGTGCGACCAACAAGGGGAAATGTGTTGATAACTGTATAGTAGGTAAGAGAAGGCAATCACGTTCTGCGCACCAGCTCAGAACTGTCAACAACGGTTGAAAAACTAACCGACCGGTTGGCTGTATCTTAAGAAATAACCGAGTACCTGATAGGCTCGGGTAGAGATTCCGAAAAACCTAAGTTTGGCGATCATTTCAATTGGGAACTCATTTGCTTAGCATTCCTTTATGGTGAAAGAGTACAATAATTTGGTCTAATTCATTTTAGGTTGTTCACAGTAGAGGAATTGAGATGTTTCTTTAAATATAAGCTGCATAATAAACTATTTTATTCCGACAAAGCGATTGCCATCGAATATTCTCAAAGCACCGTTGAAGCTTACAGAGAACATTGCTATTCGCGCCCTGTACGAAAACATTCGATGATCAGATTCTCTCGGAAGTGGCTAGTTTTCCATCCAGTCGTTGACTTACAGCGTAATTGTGATTTTCAAAGATGAACAAATAATGCATTTTCTAATATCCACACAGCCTTCGATTCCATCAATGTGAAAGCACTATGGAACTGCTTATTGAGCAACTGAGCACAAATATGTGATGATCCTCAAAACGTTGCGGCATCATACCTCAACTCAGATCGGAATCTATGTCCGGCTTCAATAACGTCTTCAGTGGAGTGTTGCAAAGCTTCCCTGTCTACCTATTGCTTTCCAAATCGGTACTTTCAAATGTCTTATAGATTGCTTTCTCTGGGCAGACAAACGATTAAACTAAATTACGCAAATAAATAGCATACTTGACCTATAAATGTGGAGGACATCACCTTGCTAGGTGTCCGTACACGAACAGGCTTTAACTCGCTTCAGGATCAAAGTATCTAAATGTGCTTTCGAACATGCGAAAAAGGACTAAACTGTAAACTAATTTACAAGGAATAAATTCATTAAATATTCCTATTTTGACATAAACAAAATACAGTAGTAACCAAAGCTTTTGGAAATTCTATCTTCCTCAGGCCAAAACAGTTCCTTATAGGATACCCAATTACCAAACTAGTCCAATTGTCTGATTTGACAAACACGGCTGTTTGATTGTCAAGTTGTGATAAATGATCAGGAAGTGAAATTGCATTGTTTTGTTTGCTGTTGCTGTGTGAAACCGCATGTCCACAATCTTTGAATTGATTGTTGCGTTTCCAATCCACGTCCCGGCTAGTGCTCAAAGTCACGATCACTTCAGTCGGTTGCGTCAGGTTATCCTCGTGTCCCTTATTTCGGTACGGGTTTTATGAGTAGTTGTGCACACAACAATTGGCAACGAGAAAAATTGAGATGATAAGGTGAACGGCATTTCAGGATTTCAGTTAATAAATGTATACATACCTATTCGACCTTCAGATAAAACTCTCATCACACTAATACAAATATGCATCCGTGACAGAAAGAAACCTGCGACTTTGGTCAACCAAGCGTGTTTGACAAATTTTGAAATAATATAAACACACAAAGTCACACTTACCACAATTCCATATGTCTGGTACGAATGAAAAGATATTGGGAAGTTTGAATAAAATGTAAATGCAACACGGTTTACTTTATGAGCCCTACAACAAAAGTCTACGATTTGAAGGATATCTGAAATGCGGAAGCCAATTGTAGTCGTTCAGATTGACCACACGGGGAAAATAATACCGATTTCACCTCAAAGAGAATAGATGACGTTGCTGGATGATTTCGGCAACCGTTTAGTCACCCGGAACATATTATTGCATTACAACGTTTCTGAATTCACTTCTAACATTTCGGAATTTGCAGAATATAACTTTTCTACAATCCATAACCCTTGGTTCTGTTTCATTTTCGGACGCATGTCCCGAAGGAACTTGAGCAAATATTAGTTACCGTTTCTGACGAACATCAGCAACCGCCTAGGCATTATAATTTGTGCGTTCGGAGATGCACATGTGCATGTATGGTTCACTGCGCACGTATCATTACTAACACCTGACGAGAATTGTTAAGCAACCTAATTCAAACCGACGAAAGTTGCCTTGTTTAATCTAGCAATAGTTATGTGATGAAGTGCTCCGAGGTCGTGCACTTGGTGATGTGATGATGCACTACTCACATTTGTGAGTAGTATGTTTCGGTTGAGCAAAATAAGGTTATCAGTGGTTCCTCACAACAGTCAAAAAATGAGCAAATTACTGTGTTTACCATCGTAACTGCAGAAAATTCGCATCTGTCTTCGAACCAGTAGAATAATTATCCCATACGCTTAAGGTAATTATGAAGATCTATTCCAACTGAGATTTTTTCTTGTCTGTATGCCAATTAATCAAAACCCATACTGGTGTTTATGAGAACATACTCTCCTTGTCCCGGGACTATTTTGAGGACATATAGAATTACAACTGCCTCGTCTACAAAGCTTTCTGCGTTACTTTACAAGACTTCAAACCGAACCCAAGCAAAGCAGGTCTGTTTGAAAAATAATGTGTTATCTTAAGAGGTAGAATCAGAGAATTATTTGTGAAACGGTTCACCTGCTACTTCTCAATAAAACATAGACATTAAACTCCTTCATCACCGGTGCTTAGTTCATCAACTCTCGGAATAGCAACAATACAGTACAATACAGTAGGGTCAGACGAAATGCGACTAAATTTTCATGGGAGTATATTGGAAAACGAAGAGCACTGGCAGGAAAACAAAATAAAGCTAGGATCGTGTAATACTTTTCTGCACAGGATATCACTCCATTTGGTTGCACTCGTTCAAACAAATTACCTGGACTTGGGTGATCTGGGAATGGTGTAGACGATACTTTTAATGTAAGCAATGTTGTTGTTGGAACAAACAAGATCTACAGTCTACACAAAACTGATTCCTTGGGAAACCTCTACGATATTAAATACAAGTATTGATCAAACGCAAATAACACCTTGACTTTGACCACATTCTGTTCTTCCCAGCGCCTGGTGTTTTGAGCTTCATTCACGCGACTGAATATGACACTGCCGCATATAAAAATAAAATATTTGTGGTATTATCTGTGTTTTATTTTGTTTTCAATAATCCAATAGCAATAAAATGTGCGATTGCCCGATTTCGACCTGGGTTGCTGGTGCATCACTTATAAAATAACAGCCTTAATAAATCTCATCATCGGACTTTATTTCTAGGCATGTTGTAGGTGGTGAGATTTCATTTTTCGATGTTACATTTACTTTTCTTGAGTTTTGAGCATTGCAGTCAGTTGTAGAATACACATATGTGTTTAAATCAGCCCAGAGGAAGCTTGAATACTCCAGTGTAAGCGGAGAGAATCATATACAAAAGCGGTTTGTATTGATCGATAGGTAGCGAGTGTGGCAGACAAGCAGATTTAGTTAGGCACCTGTTTATTATCTTTGGGGAATCGCGTGGAACTCATTTCACCCAATCGAATTCCTAAACCACTAACTACAAGCACACTGAATTACACAGAGCGTGGGAATTGTGAAAAAGTAATATTTACAGAAAAATGTCAGTTAAATAGACACACATTCACATGTACAAAATGACCTGATCAAATATGGTTCAATAAAAATGGATCGATTTGAACTTCAAAATAAGGTATTTTTCACAAAAGTTACGCGATCTAGGTTTTTATCCCTGGAAAGTGTGTATTGAGCTCGCTAATACACAATGTACTAAGCAGTGACTGCTGAATAGTCAAACAGAACAATGTTCCCTGATACTCAGGTTGCTGCTCTCCGTCATAGAAATGAACATCCTTTCTGTCAGAACCTCCAGTTGGAAGCCGTTCAGCGGTAAAATCGAAGCAAATTCGACTGCGGTAATAATACGGCCATGTACCATTCGTCGAAACTCATGAGACAGCGATTGGAATCGGTAGTTTTACACTTGGTTAAATTGCATTTGATGCACACGGAAGGTTATGCTCATGTTCTTCATAATTCTACCTCACATAAACATTTTACGGTCCATACGACCGCGAAGGGTCATCTACGGTGAGTGCAAATAGATCGTCAAAGAGGAACCCAGGAGCTAATCAGATCGATTACTAGTAGTTGATCCGTTCACCTACATACTAACTTGAAGCATTTTCCAGCTGCCATGTAGATTAGACTACAATGTTGAAGGTTTTTTGACACTGCGTGATCAGAAGAGGACATTGAAGTTTAATCCATCAGTGTTTGATTACATATTATGTTAGGCAATACAACTCATATTCTGATTCCGTACGTCTCTTTTCAAATTACTGACGTTTGATATAACCGTGAGTTTGGATATGAATTAGAGCTAAGTCAAAGGTATGATCATCTGGGCACCACAATAACCATAGAGTTTATTCTAAATGCAGAATGTGAGAAGAACGAAAAAACGAAACGAAAAAACACCAGGCTACCGGAGCCAGTGGTTATCCGGGTAGTATACATATGTTTCACAAAAAACTGAAGCCTTCTGAAACCTGAAAACTGAATTTTATCCATACGAATCGTCTTAGGAAGAATAAAAAGGTAGATATCAAACCGTGACGGAGTACTCTTAGCTCTAACTTGCGGGTTGGATGGAAGTTTAAAGATTGTGCATTCTTCTTTTTGTTATATTAAAATGTCCGCACACCCACCCACAAGTACATCGATCGGCATTAGCGCCAGTGACCTCCGTTTACAGTTGCTCAGAAAGTCGTATATTGCTAATTTCTAACTAGTTCCTATACTGCCAATCTTAGCTCGTTTAACGATACAATGTGTACAAGCGCAATGTTACCGTATAAACAGCGGATCACAGTGTAAACAAACAACCAACAAGTCGAACTGTAGTATCGTTTACATTTTACATTAATATCTCTTTCTTATCTAATTGCACTCCTGCTTTGTGCCTACATGCGATCCCAATATGCGTAGTATAGCTGGTCACCCGTAGGCATGGTTTTCAATATAGGGGGATTTCCACCAAAACCTGAGAGTTTATAGTGCAATCGTTAGGTTTTTGGCGTTCGACGGCATTCTAAAACCAGTAGTGAGGTTAGAGGTTAAGATTACCCGTTTCAGTTTGCAGAGTGCTAAGTGATTACACAATTTGCTTCTGGTTGATAGCGTTCTACGAGTGAGTTGATCCACAATGAAACTATTATGGGGCAAGCTTTCAGAAACACTGGCGCTCGTGTTGTAGTACATTCGTAAAGTTCGTGGTAATGTTAAGTTGTTACGGGAAAAAGAAAGCAACGATCGTCACGGCCTCATCGTAGACCCGTGTTGTAAACACGAACTAGGGTCACCGCTCCATTGACTCACAAGGTAGATCTGAAGAGATAGGGGTGATAAACGTCACTTGTTGTACTCTAGCTTTTAAGACCGTAACCGAATACATACCGCATAAATACATTCCTATGCGGGTTCTATCAGAACATGTCTCGAGAAGTGGAGCGCGAAATGGTTCATAAATTCCGTCTAGCTCTACTGCCCACCACTTATCAGGCGGGGAAATTTGCATCAATCCGAAACAGGCATTCCGAGTGCTAAACTGACAGAAGACTAGATGGTTTTGACCGTTACCTGATGTAGTCCGTAGCCATTCGGTGTCTCAAACACACACTTCGTGTCTTGCCTGTCCTTGTCATGGCACGGCTGCCACCATGTTTCCGATCAAAACTCATGTTCTGTAATCCCCTCTACCAATGTACAACCCGCAGTGTCTGGTGACTTTTGATTTTCACACTGAGTCGTCATTGTACTGATCCAACTTTCACATGAATTTTTGTACACGATTGAGTAGATTACGCGAAACAGTTGAATTTAAGCCGGTTCTATAATGATTATTGTTCTCGCTCTCTTATGAAATTCCTGAAGGAAATTGGACGTATAAATTTACGATAATACAATTCATCAATAGAGATTAAAATGAACTCAAAGCCAAATTCATACAACCAGTGATCTCACAAAATGTTTCAGTCGTAAACGTGAGTACAACTGTCAGTTATCTAAGTATTTTATTCGTTATCTATTGAATCATTTACAACCGACTTGTGTGGTTCAGTTCATTCGATATTTTCACAAATTCCTCAGTGGTTGTGTGTTGGGGACTACTCTCCTGTTCTCGGTGAGTGCAGTGAAACTGCAAAGCTTTTCCGCAGGTTGTATGTTTTGCGAGTTACATTGGAACCAGTGTGTGATGGCGAAAGAATATAAAGAAAGAAAGGACATGCCACGGTGAAAAGTTGGAGTTTAATCAACATCAAACATCAATTGTATAGTTCAGTGGTAACACTTCTGTCACTGTTCGTGTTCCCAAAGGGACACATTAAATGATGCACACTGTTGACCACTCTTAAAAACTGAAAAACAGTTTTCTAATGAAGTTTGTCGATGAACACAAAAAGACATATGTGCATTAGATGGAAAAAATACCACTTATGGAACAGTTCGATAGTTTTGCTACATATTTAGGAGCAAACGGTAAGACGAGGCTGAAAATTATTTTCTCTCCACGACACGTGTGATTTAATATCTCCTGGGGGAATTAAATCAATATCGTCTTTCTGTTGTTGGGATCATTTTCATTTTAATCTTCCCGGGCTAACGATTGTCATCAAAATAAATCCTCACCCAAATTCCATATATCTGAAAAAGAGGAATTCAAAGTAAGTTTAATGATCAAGAACGCTTATGAACACTGAACTTTGGGTAATAAAATTCTACTTTAAATATATGATAGAAATTTATAAAAGTAAAAACAGAATAAATTATTAAATGTTCTGTTTGCAGAATCTGCACTAGCCTACTTATACATGGATCGCTGCCACTCTCGTTGACTTGTGGCCGTTGGGTGTGTTATGCAAGTATCGACTAGACAAGGTCAGTCGGGAACTGGACAACGATAAATTGCCCCCCATTGTTCTGACAGCAACAGACATCGTTAAGTTATCAGGCAGAGGCATAGTTTATTCAACCTTCGAAAAGAATGCATGCTTCTGACACTCGCTTTAGGGACTCTTCGTATACCGTCTATTGCGTACTACCTGGGCATCGTAGTTTCCCGACGATGCCAACTCGAATTAATTAGACCTATTCATACATTGATCATTCGGAATGTCGAAACATGACAACAGCGTATATTATACAATAAACTATCTCAAAACAAAATGATCTCCATTCACATTTGTACTTTCGATACACATGCAAGCTGTTGATTGTATGGAAAGCAACACAGAATAACAAAGTTATAAAATTTCTATGCACACTCGTATTTAACGGTAGAGCTAAAGTCTGTTGAAGTAGTCTTGCATTTATATACAGTTAGAATACTGAGCATATCAGAGAAGGACTCTATCCCGCGACCGGGTTTCACAAAATCACGATGCTACACTTAAGCAGTATCTAAGTTAAGAATATAAAAATGCTTGATACTTCCAGCGGTTCTAGAATGATGCTGTCTCGTCTTGTTATAAAGCGGTCGCGAATACGGTCAGTAGGGGACTGCGTGATTTTGGTCCATGACAAATGGTACATCACTGGAACACAAATTCACATTAGATAATGACTAACTCTATAGTGATAGACTAAACAACTTATATAGAAGGGTAACGTGGTCTTTCATTAGGCAGAGTAACTAAAAGAGACTGATCGATTGAAGAACATTTTTGAAGTCATCAGCAGCTTTCTGAGATACCTCTTCTTCAAACGTTCTGCACGTCTGACCAATGCTTTACAATCATTTCACAAATTTTATTTCTCATTCAAACACTTTGAAGAGAATTCACACAGTAAAAGTACATTGAGAACAATGCACATAGAACACAATAATTACCGGATGTTGGATTGCCTAAAATGAATTGAAAATATTTTTGTTCGTTACTCAGGGGAAAATAATGGCATTTATTTAAACGGTAGACATAAATCATGTAATCACAGTCACAGTTAGTGAGCTTTCGCGCGTATATGTACGCTTTGTGAATGCAATTAATTATAAAACGGGAAGACCTTGAAGGCGGAAACCGAATTCCGGTTGAGAAAAACTAAGATAAGATCTTGGGAAACTTATCAACTGGTTAGTGCAACACTACACAGGGAGGACGGTTGATCGTGCGGTTTGTGTTGCGTGAAACTACGTACACAAGGTTGAATATGTGTCATTTTACTTAGAAATTCTTTCAGTGGGTTCTGTGATGCATCAACCCCGGGAGTATCTAGAGCATGGAAACAGATCACCACAGAATGCTGAACCAGAGTAGTTTTGGTATAGGTGGAACATGACAAGTGTCCGATCAAACACAATATTATACCGGATATTCAGTTTATTTTGGCATGCGATAGCATTCGATCTCCTTTGTTTAACATGGGTGGGGCTAGTATTGAAGTATCCGTCTGACGGATATTTTTATTTCAGTAGGTATGGATTTGTATCAAATAGTTATCATCACAACCGTGTTGGGCCATTGAACCCCTTACAAACTACATCTTTTTCCCGCAGATTTTAGTCAAAACCCACAATCCTTTAGCCTGGATCCACATTTCTTTAGCCGAAACCCGCAATGCTCCAGCCAAGACCCGAAGTCCTTTAGCCTCGACGCGCAAACTCTATTCATGCCACCTTAGACGAGTTAGATCAAAAGTATGGGAATATTTTGAATTCAACGAATGTTGGAAAAAAGTATTTTCTACAAATGCTGATGCTGCAAAGATTGGTTAAGCAATAAAGTGTAAGGTTTAACCAGTATGCCCGTATCGTCAAACCATTTAACTAATCTTGTACAGGTTCAGTGATTCTGTATGGCACGCGATAGTTCTGGGAGTAAAATACTGTCCTTGCGCTGATATCAAACACTGTTGCACGATTCCGGTTCCTTTCGCGGACGAGAGAAAGGGGAAGGAGATTTTTAATGAAGTTGTGACAGTGATGTTAACNCATGGTGAGAGTAATCAACCTGCTGAGATGACTGTTTTTCTTGGCTAAGTTCCACGTTATATGTTAAAAGTTTTAGTCACACAGAGTGACACTCCGATTTGGGGTCTGACGTCGAACTGAACCGTGTGATATGTACTGATTGATGTCCAGCTGCCAGATAATCTCTGCGAAACATGAATGACTTAAAGCACATGAAAGCTAACCAATCTGTTGGTGGCAAACGGTGAAATAATTTGGAGTTCTAGGTCATATCCGAACAGTGATGATAGTGGTGATACTGGAAATATGATTTTCTCTGCGGATGCAACTAAAAAGAGAAGTGAACTATAAGAGTGACGAATCTGCTACACACACAATTGAAGCTATTTTTTCGCAAAATTGATGGAAGTTAAACCACCGAAATTCACAAATTGTGGGACACAAGCTCACCGAGGTTCCAAAGCTGATCTGAAGAATAAAGCAGAATTGTCGTTAGATGGAGATAATATTTGGCAAGCAACACCCGAACCCGGATGGGTGAGGTTTAAAGAACTAAAACGCCAGCCCCTGAGGTTTATCAGAAAGTGCGTTTACAGTGCAACAAATATGGACAAAAGAATTTCATAAGTATAGTATATATATATATATATATATATATATTGAATGAAAATGAAGATAGCTTTCAAATAAAACCATTCAAATTGTTTATTTCGGAAGCGATGGTTTAAGCGTCAGCTTCGATCCATCAAAATCACAGTTTACTCTGTCTAGAAGTTATCATTAAATAATCAATCCTTTTAAACGGATTGATTCTTTTCAATTGCTATATCCTTCATGTGCGGAATAATAGACAAGCAAATGCTTTCCCTTCATTGAAAACGGCCAAAATTTTACTAAGTGCATCATCATTCGCAAAGTAATTTCATGGTAAACAGAATTACCCATTTTAAGAGCTGAAAGGTATAGCTAAGCTGTATACTCTTGAATCTCTCGATCATGGTCAAAGTGACACAGTAGAAACAAAATGACAGTATATTCGAACAGTAATTGTTTACTAACCTTGAGCAGTACATCCCCCGGATAACGTCACAATCATCATAGCGATGGCCACGATGCGGTAACATTCTGTCCGAAACATCGCCCGTGCGGTTCACTAGAACAGAATAGGTTGAACTGAACCAAAATTAACTGAACGCTTCGTTTTATTCAGATTTTGACTTTTCAGACGATCACGGTTATCTGAATACCTGGTTTACCAGCGACTCAAATGGTTGGTTTTGTGGTGAACCAGTTCGTAAGGTCAACTGGCTCTCGTTCAGTAAATCAATATTGTTTAATCGGCTGTATACCATGATCATGAAGTATGCGTGTAACTACAGAGTACTTTATCGATTGGACAACTCAATTCAAAATATTGATCATCAATCAATGCGAACATAATCAATACCTTCAACAGACAAAACGGTTGAGAATTATCGATAACTGATGCCTTTGATTACAGTAACTGTGGGCCTCGTTATTGTTTCATTCGTCCACTGAAATTGATGTTTGCTGATATAAAACTTCATGCGAATTTTGCCGCTGCTGCTACTGCGTCTAGCTTCTTAAGATTTGAACTACCTAGGGTCGGAGGGTATATCGCTACCAATTCTGGAAAATATCAGCCTAATAGGCTAGCCTTTTGTGATGAATGTGATTGGCTGGAAACGAAAGACCACAGTTTTCAGTTTATAGTTTGTTTTGTAACTTCCTTAAACTGTTCTATGATAGATTGATTACTCCGCTTCAGTTCCGTTTTGTGTCCATGGGTAATGACGAAATTCGAAACTATTTCATTCGATTAAGATAAATGAAATGACTAAACAAAACGTTGTTCGAATCAAACAGGTGAATTTATTGAGCAAATGGTTATTGCCTCGACAAATTTTGAGTGAGTCTGATGACCAGCATCCCATTAGTCAACTGGTACTATGCACGGCACTCTAAGCGAATCCTTGTCTGCCTGATCGTCCGTGTCCAGAAGGTTCCAAAATCCACTGAATTTGAAATAAGTATCCAGGTACACATTCTCAACTACACCAACTGGTACTCCGAGAAACGTTGAAATGATTGCCTGATTGTTTCTTTGTGTTAAACAATCATTCGAAGGGGGATGACTAGTGGGTTAATTTCGTGGTCTACTAAGGTGTTCCCTGATTTGTGTTTCTGTGCATGCCACACCGCATCAGTGGGGAGCGGGACTTGTCTGATCGTCTTTTCACTAGCGCAACCCCCCTCCCGCTTTGAACTCTGGTCTCCTGTAGAGTTTCCTTATTTCCCTGTTGTCAGTGATGGTCATTTTAATGTTTGTCGTATCAGAATCCGGATAGATAGGCGGTAAACTATCAAATTGAGTTCTTGTTCGATCTATTTTCGAAAAAGTGAGCGGGACTTTTCGTCATGCTCCCGAAGTCCGATAGAAATTGAAATTTGGGAAATTTTGCTGCAAAATTGAAGAAAGTATGGGCAAAGCGGTTCAGCGGATGCACCAATAGCAATCACATTGGTTTATCGACAGATCTCTCAGCATGGATGTCACACATACTTCGCGACAGTGCTTGTTTGAAATTTCCTAATGGAACATTGAGGCTCTTCTCTTCTCTCTAATCTAGTCACCAAAGTATTTAAGCCTCGACGAAACTGACAGGCTTTTGAATGCTCGTGGCACGTCATACTGCTGTTGTGAGGTACTACTCACATTTGTGTGTAGTTTGAACACACTACAGAGGCGTCGCTGGATTCCCGCGGCATTCACGAGTGGATTAAAGGATTCAACTACAGAAGAGAGACATACAGACTGTCACTTTGGCGATCAGCGATGAAGAGGCTATCGGCAATATATTAACAAATTGTCGTTAATGAGAAGTTCCGTTCTGTTATTTTATCTCTATTTGATGCTATTCTTCAAATAAACAACTTTCTTGTCCACAAATGACTTGTGCATAAATAAAACCGTGACCGTATCTCAGTTTATCCAAAGCGGTTCATCTTAAACGGCAAGCGAACGAGTAACCCGATGGCAAGTGGATGACCCAATGTCTACTATCGACCATTGTAGGATAATCAATTTGCAGTTTTGGTAAACCGTAAATTTCCCAAGTGGATGTGTGTGGATGCCAAATTTGTTATAGGTAAAGAGTTTGTGGAGAGAATGGGTGATCAATCAATCGGTGAAGGTGATAGAAGTCGTAGATGAAAGGAAAGCTGTCGGTCCGATCAACAGGGACACTAGATTTAATTGAGACTAGCCCGTTTGGTTTAGAAAAAAGGGAATTACACGAATCAAGAGGTAATGAAGAATGACTGTGGAAATATACACGTAGATATGGGTATGGATAATGCAAGTCTGGTTGTCAGTCAGTCATTCGGTCAATCATGCAATCGATCAGTCAGTCAGGTGATCATTAATTAACTCTGAGCACCTGATTTGATTGGATTGACTGGATTTTACAACATATTTATGAATGTAAATTGATAAAATCAGGCAAAGTTAGACTAAAATTCCTGGAAAAGAACATTCATTGAATCAAGGATTGATTGATTTATTTGAAAAATTCCAACCACCAACAAGTAGATGTGTGTAAGAAAACGGCACAAAATAACCACGGTAAGAAGAGATACGGGCAAATAAAAGTTTAAACCTGGGACCTATGGATGATTTGGTTACAAGTTTCGAACCTTAATCGTGCAATGATGATAAATATATGGGAATATTTTGGAAAGAAAAATGTATCATACTTATGCTTGTCTGATCATGATAGATTCCGCAAATGGTTGCTGCTATTGAAGATGTATTTTAGTGACCTTGCCAGGAAGTGAAAGTTATTTTCAACAGATCAAATTAACGGAGTGCAGTACACCTAGTGAGGGCACAAGTATGCATACACACATAGAACAATTCATTTTGGGAGAACAAATAGTCAAAGTGTGAAAAATGACAAATTTGTAAGTTTACAGAATGTGTCCGGAACGTGTAGGAATCATACTAAATATTCTGATAGTGTGAAGCCAAGATATTTCACGGTTGCTGATAAGAGTTTACGATTTACAAAGAGGGAAAGAAACCAATTTCTGAACACTGTTGATGTGTCGTCAGCCAGCAGGGAAAACACAAAACCTGATATTTTGGGGCGCACAATGAAATGGTACGGGACAGGGCCCAATTCGCACTACCGGTTAACTTGCTTTGAATTTCAGAAGCTTCTTCAGAGATCAGGAGCTTCGTACACTAGAACAATTTTGTTGGCATATTTGCAGCCGTCAAATGAGGAAGAATTTGTAAATCGTTTGATATAACTTGAAAGCGAAAATTGGGGAAAAATGTACTTTGCAGAACTGCAGAAGCACCCGGGCTAATAGAAGATTTCTTCACGTTGAAGCATGTCCGATGCCTTCAATCTGTGAACTAAATCAGATCGATCTATAAAATTCTGGTTTATCACTATGGCCGCCGATGAAATTGAGCAATATTGATCTATTAGGACTGCTCAAATGCGTTTTGGTAGTCTTAAATATCGCTTTGGTGAGCTGACATTTTTTAACCAGAGCTGATAATATTCAATGGAAAAGATAAGCAACAATAACGAGTGTGGTGCACGCAGAGTGATATGCAATTGCTGTATGTCTTCTCCTGCAGATTTAGTATTTATTTACCCCTTCTTTGTGTGACGATCACTAGTTTGTCCGATTTCACCTCCCCTCCAGCCCCCCGAAAGAATATTGCTGGTCAACATGAGAGAAATTTGCATTTTGTGCCTCTTTACTGTCTGAGACTTCCTTGCCAAACGGGTAGATGTTTTGTTCATCTATCGACCATTATTTTAGAGGTCCACTAGGAAGTATTTCTCACCTTATTGTCTTAATTCAAAAATGTGCGGTTTACGGGATAATTAACAGATGTTACATAAACCTGCTCATGTAAGATAGAACTGATAACCTTGAGATTTATCTAGATGCTATTGATGATGAATAATTCCACAAAAAATTTGTAGTATGTTGTTATCGCGAAGGGACACGATCAAGAAAATTAGATTCATTAAGAGGTCCCCATTAGTTGCAGTTTATCCATTATTTCAAAGATTTTCACAGAAACAAAACGGTTTTCATTTGTCACCTCCCTCACTTTTCTAAATTTTGAGTTGTTATTTTTATGCATATCTACCTTCTAAAGAAAGAACACTTCCGACATTTTGTGTAGTTTATTAATGCCAATTTGCTGTTGGTAAAATACACTAGAATCAGCAAAACAAGACACATATAAGACTGGCATTTAACACACAGTTACTTGTGAATAGTGGTGTGCGATGATTTATACTGATTGACTGATTTGAACTGACTATCCTTTGGATTTCCACTTCACGCACAATCCTCAGTTGATCGACTCAGCCATACACTCGGAAGCACTAGACCCATCGAGTTTCGCTCTTATTAGAGCTCATCAATAGTGCATGTTCACCGTCCGGGATTTGAATTTTGGACCCATCGCATTGAAGATGCGTGCGTTGCCACTGTGCAATCCAGCTCACACATTAGCTGAATCAAATTGACAATTCATGTTTATTCGGGTGAAGATGAAGTTTGATAGTCAAATCAATTAACATATAAGACTGTTAACCTGTTTCGAGCTCATTTTACCCAAACCAGAAACTAATGCATTTAGATTATATGATTTTCTTGAACGACACTCAGTTGAACAAATTCCATCGGTACACATATCAGACTACTTCGATGTAGATGAAGAAAAGAGTTGACATCCTAATTTTTACGCTTTAAAATGGATAAGGCAACAGTGATGTGGAATGCTGGTACATTTTCAAAGCGACATGGGAAGTGTTGGACTATTTAAACTGTGTTACTTCGAGACTGATGAAGCTGTAGAAAGAAATCAGTTCATGTTGCAGTCGATCTAGTAATACTCTATTGTCCTCTCTCTCTCGCCTTTTCTATTTAGCTCTCCTATAGATTTAATTCTCGAAACAGCCCTGTCCGCGTGCGGGGAAACTGGAAACCACTTACTCCCGGGTGGTAGACTGCTTGGTCTAGAGTAGTCAGATGACATTGTGCTTTTAAGTGAAGATCTAGGCAAGTTGCAGGCTTTTCTGAATAGTCTGAGTGATGGTGTAGCCATGTTTGGTATGTGTTTTGCACCTTCAAAGTGCAAAATATTGCTACGAGATTGGTTTCGTCCAGCCCCCAACCTCACCCTGACTGGAGAAGTAGTGGAATTGGACAAATTTTGCTATCTGAGCAGCTATATCTCACCCGACGGACGCATCACCGATGAAGCGTCGGCGCGCATACAAAAGGCTAGGTTTGCCAAATTGAAACATCTATGGTGCCTTGGCGACATTCGGTTGTCTGTGAGTATATGCTGCGGCAGTTCGGTCAGTACTCCTCTTCGGTGCAGAGACTGGGCCGCTACGCGAACAGAATAAAAATAGATTGTCAGGTTCGAACAGCTCTGTCTACATCGCATTACACGAGTCTGGTGGGGTAACCGGACTAGCAATGCTGAGGTCAGGCGTACGGTTTTAGATAATCGTTCACTGGATCAAGTATTCGACCTTTTATAGATTCTGACGTTTGGGACATTTCCCGCACATGTTACCGGATAGGTTGCCACGGCGAGCAATGTTCACCGAGGTAGGTAGCTGTTGGAAAGAGATCAAGGGCGGTCAAAGGAGAACTTCGAATGAGGTTATGAAAACCCTAACCGGAAGATGGGGTAACACAGGTCCCGTTAGGCTCCCTGGCTAGGGCCCCCGAAATCATGTTCATCGATGGTTAGAGACACTGAGTGCAAACGAATTGCCAAGCTCGGCATACAGGCGAAATGAAATGCAGTTCACTGGAGCTATGAGAACTAATATTCAATATTTTGTCATTGGTTTTCGGGCGTACAACGCTAAAAGCAACCCGCCTATGGAAGGTTTCTATCCACCGAGAGGCCTTCACTCACAAGCAGCTATTTTTTCTTCACGAAAGCTTAAGGCANACTCGGAGGCCTGAAGGATTCCACAGCAATTAGGAAAACAAATGGTGCGCAGGAAGATCTCGGATGCTCACATAAGTCTTGTCAATTACAAGGAGGTTATACAAGAATAACAGGAAAACTATCAACCTATATTAAACGATCAACATATGGAACAGCTTGAAGATACAATAGGTCGACGCGTCAAAAATGCCAAAAGCAAAAGGAAACTGACACTCTCAAGAAAGCTCCACAAGTTGGATGATCATGTGCTAATCGATGACAATGAAAACTGGGTCCGCAATCTCTCCAGTCGCGTGATCACAGAATGAAAACGAATCCTCAATAAAGAGCTCATCTTCAACGTTAGAAATGCCACAAAAAAAGAATACTTGGTGGAACT
>UZAN01041229.1:14388-34250 GCA_900618425.1 Echinostoma caproni | reverse complement strand
TGCCCAGTGTTAGGATTAATGTTGCTAAGCATAAACTTTTCGAAAAATTATTAATAAAACGGAAGTACAGGCGATTGGTTGCAATCTTCCAGCTTCTTGTTTTGGGATTGGTGTGAAACGCACAGGTCTCCATCAGTGGACACATTTTTGTTCCTCAAAGCAACGGTTGAAAATACCGGCAAAAGGCTCAAGTAAAGTAAAGTAAGGTAAAGTAAAGAATACATTTTCAGCAGTTTCGACAAGTTACAATGAGGAAAACGTTAAGCATTGGAAAAAGAAGAAATATACATTAACTAAATGAAAAACAAACGGATTTGATAAAATCCTAATGTGACAGATGATTGTTCTAGTCGGTAATAAAGTTTGCTCGGTTGATCAAGATACGAGTAAAATAAGGGATCAAGCTGTTTTTGTATGTGGTGGTGCGTGCACAAAGAACTGGAAATCGGGAACGGGTACTCGGATAAGACACCGGTTTATTGAGATGGGAGTGCAGGCAGTGTTCTTTATTGGACAGAATATGGCTGATAAATCGATTGCATGAATCAAAATGCTTGCTCACAATAAAGTCAACCAAAACGGTCTTGAAATGCCGCCGCAATGAGAAAGAAGTTTAGGGGTTTGAAAAAGAGAATGAAGTCTTTCTCCTTCAGACCAGGAAAGTATACCGGGGTACAGTACAACCAATGCAAAGAACGTATGCAGTCATAAATTAAAGAACTACATTTAGGGGAACGCCGAGATTTTTAAGCCTAAAAGCGTAGAAGGATAGCCTACGAACGCTAATCTAAATGTTCGCAACATGTTTTGACTAAGAAAGATTGTGACAAAGATACTCCAAGATGTTTCACAGAGCTAGCTTTGGGGATGCTATTACCAATAGCAGAAATCTCAGGCTGATTACTCAAAAGGGTTTGCTAGGGCATGCCTGTTTTAAGGTTAAAGGAAACATCCAGACATTCATCCACATTTAGCATTAAAGATCGGGGAGTCGACCAACAAAAAATTTTATTTAGACAAATTCGAAGTTGGCAGAGACTATCAGGAACAGTCGAGGGACAACCGACCACCACGTCATCAGCATACTTGCAGGTGATAAAGTTGGGAGGGATGGGAAGGTCCCTGATGTACGGGGAAAAAAGAAATGAAGACAAAATTGCACCCTGAAAAACTCCAGAGTTAACTTCTAGCAGGGAGGGAGATTTACCGTTAAAAAAAGTGTATTGCGTCCGATGAGTAATTAATTAGTACATTCTGCAAATTAGGTGCCATACCACAATCCTAAAGACGTTGAATGAGAATGCGCGGTCAAGTGATCCGAAAGCATTAGCATAATCAAGAAAAGTTAAACGGACTATGCCAGCCCCTCATTCCAATAAGGATGAAATCCAGTGAACAACGTGAGCTGCAAAATGGCGTAGTGGGTAGCACGTTTGTGTTCTGCCCATGAAGTCCCGTGTTCGATCCCCAGTCGGGTTGATGGATTTGCACTGCTGATGANTGAGACCCAACCAGGTCAAAACAGCTGTCCAGTGCTTCCGAGCTTTTCAGTTCACGCTTCATTTGCTATATACACGACGAATTCCTATTTGAAACTCGGAATTAGGTGGAGCAAGGTGTTCAACACACTCTTTCAGTAGCTAAGGGGACAATGAATCAGGGCCATGTGCCTTGTTAGATTTAAGGGACTTGATTACATACAGAACTTCCACATGGGTGACAGATTGGTTCTCCCCAGTAGATGTAAATAAAGATAGTGTTGAGTTTCGTACAGTAGCAATTTCGAATTGATGGTTTAGTTCCTCAACATCCGGAAAACATATGTTGCGTGATCCACAGTGCTGCTTCAAAGCAGACCGCATATCGTGGCAGCTCTGGTTTCCCATGAGAGTTTCGATATATATACGATTGAGGCGCTGTATTTCCATTTTGATCAATAACGATAGATGTTTGGTAGCACTGCACCTTCCAGTCCTGTAAGCCTTTTCTTAATCGCGACGAAACAATTTTAGAAGAGGCGAAGAGAATTTGTCAGTTCGAATATATAATGTTTCAACTGTGCTACACAGATCATAGCAAAACGTAAGAGATATGTAAAATGCTCACAACTGAAAAAGTTTCCAGCGTTGGCAAAGACAGAGAAATCGGTAGATGAAACCATATCTCTAAGTTTGGATAAGTTTTCAGGAGTGCGACTTCTCCTTTTAATGGTTCTGGATATGGAACGGTTCATATGGCGATGAAAATATTCACCGTAAATCTTCGGGTGTAGGAAAATAGAGCAATGGTTTGAGCTACCTATGGGAACTCGCTTCTCAATGAAAAATATTTCGGGGCTATTTACAGAAATCCCGTCAAGTTGGACACTCAGCAGGGTAGGAAAATTTACAAGATTCTTCAAGTCTAAAGTTGTTTGGAAAGATATATTAAAATGATTAAAATCGCCAGCAACGATGCATAAAGACTGGTCGAAACCGGTTACAAGTTGCGAGAAGGAGTAGACAAACAGAGAAATATCAGAGGCAGACGTGTCGGGAGCGACGTAAATGTTTCCTAATGTAATGTGATCAAAGTGACTGATAAATCGGGGCTTACAATAAACAAAAATATAATTTATCTTGGGAGTATTAAATTGAAAACATTTACGAACGTTTTTGGACCATTTTTTGGTGACAAAAGTGACCACTCCACCACCCCTGTAAAGGAAGGCCACATTACGATCGCCCCGGAATATGTCAAATCCATCAAGATGCACGACGTTGTCCTCAATATCAGGATGTAGCCAGCTTCCCTGGAGTAGAATTGCCTCTAAATTTTTTGCATTCCTTCGGTGTTTCATGCTCTTAACATCATCGAGTTTTCTCATGAGTGAAAGGTTGTTACATAAGATAATAGACAGAACGGTCAAATTGTCAACAGAACGCCGCCTAAGCGCCACAGGCCAGTCAGCACGGTGTTTTTTATGGTGTCCTTGAACAGATTTTTACAGTCGTTTGAAGCAATTTCTCACAGAATGGGCAAAATCAGAAGCTGATATTTCTGCTCAATAAACTGCAACGATTTCGAAAATCTTGTGTTGTAGGACATTTGACCTTGAGAATTTAACGAGTTGATTCAAAAGTGATGACCACGCGTTCCTTTACTGTAACTTTACGAAATAATAATGATAATAACAAGGCACGGCCAAATTCAAGACCCCGTCTAGATAATGCGCATATTCTCGTAGGACGACGGGACCGAATGCTTTTGATGTTTTAGGCAAATCAGCTGTACCCGTACCTGATTAGAATCGACATGCGAAACTTCATGATGGTCAACTGATGTAAGTATCAGTAATGTATGTATCAGTAATGATCTCAAATGAAAATAAAACCTGGTTTTTTTGCTTCCTGAGTGCAGCGTGACTTAGGCCTGATGATGTGGTCCGAATGACGCTGAATACATATCTATTTTATCTAATAGTGATTTGGGAATAAGCTAAAGTATCATTTTCAATGAACTCTACAGGTTATCTTCTATCTTGAAAGTACATAAACAGTATTCACTGCTTCCAACTAACCATACACACAAGATGCATTTGGCTTTAGCTTCCCTCCCGTTAGAGGTTATCATTACTGTGGATCCGCCGATCCGTCTGAGACTCTCTGCACGAAACATTTTGGACTATATAGTAATCATAATAATGGTATTACGCGCTGGACACAAAATACGAATCACGAATTAGCAATCATGGAAGCCGAGTAAGCGCTGGTTCACGCTGCTACTTGCACGACAATATCACACGTAACCGAGACGCGAGGAAAGACCATGGGAATAGCAAATCATGTGTTGAAAGAAATCAGGGGGATTAAATAATATGTACAAAACAAGTTCATTGGTCATCCAAGCCTCTGCCAAAGGGGCGCTAGTGTTTCTGGCGTTGTTCAGCTTCTGCCTGAGCCGCGCGGTTTCTGATTGTTTGGTACCATCGACGTGTGGTTTGAAGTCCAGATGCTGTGACACTTATGCGCTTTGCTTACGTCACTCGGGAATCTTGATTGATCACAGTTGTCCGAAAATTGTAACGTGTCACTCCGTGGTATCCGTCTTCTCGTGGGCAAGGATCAACAAAAACTAGCATCCATAGCATTCAATTCCCAACAATGCTGACTTGAATGACCAATCCGAGTTGATCATACACCTCAGCATCTCTCATGTTTTCAGTGAAATATACCAAGTTTTATCATCACCATTTTTAAAAATAACGTCAACTCAACTGGTCTGAAAGGAATCTCTGTTCACTTCAGTCGAGAAAGTCAAGTCAGATAATGTGGTACCTGCCGTCCGGCCTATAGAAAGCGAAGTTTGGTTCCAACATGATGATGCACCGCCACACAATGCTCTAGTGGTGAGAAGTTTCCTTCCTCCAGCTGGATTGGCTGACAAGGACCAAAGGAATGACCTCCAAGATCACCTGATCTATCTCCCTTGGATTTCTTTCTGTGGAGATACACAAAACAAACCGTTTATTCCCAAAAACCGAGACAGTTAGAGGAGCTTAAACAGAATATCGTCGAGCAGTGCGAAAGTACGCCAACTGCCACTATTGCGAAGATGAAAACAGACTATCATTTTACTTTGCAATACAAGCAGTAGGAAAACATATTGAACAACTTTATGAAATGCATAGGCATTTCCATAATATTTGTTCTCTCCTCTGGAATTCAATCTCCGACACAGTTGGCTCAATGCGAAAAAG
This sequence comes from Echinostoma caproni, assembly GCA_900618425.1. Classification (NCBI taxonomy): domain Eukaryota; kingdom Metazoa; phylum Platyhelminthes; class Trematoda; order Plagiorchiida; family Echinostomatidae; genus Echinostoma; species Echinostoma caproni. Next base: position 29,512 of record UZAN01041229.1, on the reverse strand, counting down.
CCAGTCAATAAATTACCAAGAAGAGTTTGGCGTAGGTCTGTATTAATGGATAATGTAGTCCGTACCTAAGACAAGTTCACAGTTTTATTAGGATTATTCGTTTATCAAACCCGCTTAGAAAAATAGTGCGTGTATCTTAGACGAGTAAAATGTTGACCCAGTGTCACCATCGCTAGAACTTTTTCCATTCTGAATTTCCCACATGGTGCATCGCTCCAAAACTGATTCTAGAACAATCTCAGAAGAACAATTATTTTCAATAACGCGAAATCATGCCGTTACATTCTCTGAGGGAAAATACCTAGGGGTCGGAAGGAGAACAATAAAATGTGAGGAATTGTTCATCTCATCTATCATCTCATCTATGTGTGTGTTGCACACCACATTCTCAGATCTGTGCTTACGGGATTTTCAGTTGTCATGAGGGTCGTGTGACCCGTTTTAAGGGTGTGTGAAAATAGTTGTATGTGCGGGCAAGGGGGCAGGGAAGAGTGGTGGGTTCGCGAACCCAGGAGATATAAAGAGCTTGGACAAGACACTTCTGGAAACATGTTTGACACAACTGATTCTCCTGTGAACATCGGATTCACAACTAATCCTCCGAAAAGCACACGACCGCTCGGGTTCAATTATTGACCGATCGGATAGTTCAGACACAACAAGGGGCCTGGTGCTTCTTGCCCAGCTAACCCGAACGAGAAAGCACATCCGCGATTCTTAGAAAGGCCCAATGAACTTCGACTGTACAGCAGGCGTGCCATCACTAAGTGAAAACGAGAGCATTACAAAAAGTGCAAACCTGGTAATCAGACAGTCTCATGTTGGGGTGAGGAGCTCCAAGTGCAGCAAATCGCGGAAAATGATCCAATCAGATTGCAGAGAGGGCCAGAGGAAATTTACTTGTCTGAGGTCACTGGTTAGAAGGACGAAACAATGTGAAATGATGAAGCAATCACAGTGAACTCAGCCGATGAGACGATCACGAAATATGTGAATTGAGAAGACTAAAATAGGTTTTCACCTGTCTTGGATCATTTCGATGCATGTGTACACGGAAATATTGCAGTTGATGTGATCATTAATATATGGTCAGTAAATAAGTAAGCGAGACTGATTCGAGAAACCACGTTGGGTCAAACGCCAAGGATTTGTCAAAGGTATGTAAAGACGGCATTTCACCTCTACTCATTATGTCTATGTGCAACTGACCACAACGAAAATTAGCGAAGTGGTTAGCATAAACTTTAAAACCAGTGCGAGATATCATTTCCCGCTACAATATGAAAGACAATTTTCAACTGTGCACATTTTTGATAGACAGAAACATTTGGTTACAATGAATGTAAACGCACTTTTCACCAAAATCCCTCTAACGAACATAATGGTGATTATTGGTCAAGGAAGAAAGGGACCTTGAAGCTGGACTACCACCGGATGAGCTGGAACGGCTTTTACGTTTGTGTACCCATAATGTGATGTTTTCCCTCATACGTAAATGACATCAACAGATGAATGGAGTAGATCTAGGCAGTCTGCTGGAGCCCATTCTTATGGACATTTTCATTGGACATCTGCACTCACCCAGGTCGTCCTGTACGGAGTTTGTAGAGGGGCCACGGACAACTTTTAAGTCATCGGCGAACAGAAAGGAGGGGTGTACTATCCTCTTGGTCAGGTCGTCTATGTAGGAGAGGAATAGCAGGATTCCCAGCACGGACCCTTGGGACACACCACTAGAGATAGCTCTCCGCCTGGATATTTCACCCTCTACTCTGATTTAGAAAGATCGGCCAAATAAGTGTCCCGTTATCCATCTGATGACCTGTTCAGATAGACGGAATATCGTAAGTTTTTCGATCAGCAGTCGGTGATTGACTGAGTCGAATGTTTTTTGGAAGCCTAAGTAACAAACTTCCACACGCTTCCTCCGGTCGAACCTTTGGGTACTATCGTCCATGAAATCCAGCAGATTTGACAAGCAGCTATTTTTAAAAGAAACGCTCGCATCTGGATGATGACTGTTCAACACTACTGGTGTTAAACAACACATTGGGTGCATCACGAACAATCGCATTTACGTCTTGATACTGTTCAGAAACTGACTTAGCCGACTAAAATGTGAAATCATGCATGAGCAGGAGCTTCTTCTAGAGTTCCAGTCAATTAATGCCAGCAACTAATCGATCATGTCGCTGGATTTGTAGTTGATCTTAAAAATTACAACAAGATGCTTGAGTTTGATTATGAAGAATAAATTCACCTATGGGTTGCCTTTCACCAAGTGAGAGAATGAAATTTGGCTCTCTCGGGAACCTTGAAACTTAGTTGGCTATAGATGTTTCCGCGGTAGAGTTTTCAAGAACTCACATGACAACAATATAGGAGATTCAGGGAAAGCCAAACTCTTTAACAGGGAATAGGTATCGTTTTCGATGATCGTTAGTGTGTCGACTTGATTGGAAAAATTAATCACTCCACAGGTTCTGCTCCGGTTCGGTTCTGATTAACTGTGCACCCATGTGACAAACAGAGGAGCTTCGAATGTACTTTGCCCGTCATCATGTCCGGATTTGGTGCGACGACATACTTTGTACTCTGTTGTTATTGTTCACATATTGCCTCTAAGCGTTCCTCGTCCCACTCATTTGTGCGTCATCTACCCTTATCTTCGTCGAACTCTCACTGTTTCACGCTTGCCATTCTCGTGCGGCATTACATACAAACTGCCCTGGATTTGTTACCTCACCCACGTTTGGTTCCAGTTCATTGTCATCCTGTCCTCTTTATGTTGACCTTCATATTTGACCATTCGCTTCATTTGATTAGCGAACTGTTTTGTTTCATAGGATCTCGTGAACCGTTTGCGTGCCTTGCATTGTCGAATGACTGCGCACTTGTCCCCTTTCTAAGCCTAGTTTGCATTCCTTTTGGTGACCGCTCCGCAGGTGCTTTTTTCTGCGCCTTGACCCGTTTTGTATCTTGTTCTGGTGCCGTGGAGACCGGATCGGCCCACAATTTGAGGTATGGTGCTTGTTTTAGTACATATTTGTCTACTTATAGTACATGCAGATTACCAACTTTTCGTTATCTGGAATCGGACTTCGGGTTCGTATCTACGAGTCACTTAACCACTGGACAACAGTCCGGTACAGATAGGAAATTAGTCGTTTTTCGTTGCCCATCGATTCCTTTCCTCGTGTTACGCCAAATCTCGGATCGTTCAAGATAATCTTCAACTTCACGCGCACTGACATGTATATTCAGGTTCTCCAAATTACAGGAATCCATGGGTTCATATTTACCGGCACGCCAGCTGTAATTAGCACTCAGACTAGTAATTTTTATGCGTATGGAAATCCGTGCAGTAATAATCCGATCCAGAACTAGGGCTCGAAATGAAATTAAAACGCAGTACTCAACAACACAGTGCAACTGTAATAATCGAAAGGTCGGATATCATGTTCAATAAAACAGAGGAGTTCATAGCTCATGAGCAATAACTATATAAACACCTGGTTACTATGGGTGTAAATGCAATTTTCACTAACGTCTCCTTACTGAATAAACTTGTGATTATTCATCAAATTGTGGAACAAAATAACATTCACGTTGGACTACCACCGGGTGAGCTGGAAACGCTTTTGTTGTTGTGTAACCTTACTAAATAAACGATATCGATGGACACCTGGAGTCGCTATGGGCAGTCCACTGGGGTTCATTCTCGCGGACATTTGTGTCGGATATCTGGAACAGCGCATGCGGGACGAAATTAAAGAGCTGAACCTAGACTGCCGGTATGTGGATGATATATTTTATCATCAGTGATACAAAGAAAGACGGGTAGAGACTACTTGAACGCTTGAATAATCGTCACCGGAACATAACGTTGACACACCACAGCGAAACGCAAACTAGTATCCCCTTTCTGGTTACAGAAGTTTTACGGTGAACGAATGGATCAATCAGACGATCTGTGCACTGAAAGAACACATGATCCGGACAATATCTTCAGTTTATTAGCTTTGCCCTAATGAGATATAGGATTGGTCTAGTTCGAACGCTCTTCTACAGCGCAAGACAGATTTGCACAACGGATATATTGGATAACGAATACGACAGGATTAGAAGTTTTACAATCTGGCGGATATCCGAAAGAGTTCATTTGAAGCACTCAGATGTACACGGGAAAAGACACCAAGTGTAGATAAGTTGAAAATTGTCCTGCAACTGCCATTTAAGGATAACGATATCAGCCGGCTGATTACCAAGCGCTTAAAATCGGCCGTTTGTCACATCTACTACGCAGCTGATCCCATCGTTGGTTTTATAACAATCCGGTTGCAACAACCTCGGTTAGAGAATCGCTGTCTCCCCACGCCAAATCTAATGGTATATATATATAGTGAAATTGCGAATACTCGGACATCTACACTGGGAGAACAGAGAGAGAACTGCGTTACCTAGAAACCGAGCACATACCGGTCCCGCTTCAGAAAACAGTAAGTGGGAACTCTGGAAGTATGACTTCACCGATGACCCGTAGGAAACTCAGTTCGTCGATCACACGAAATATAGGTCGAAATGACAGCGTGTCATGCTGCGCGACGCTTTCAGAATCCTTTACAGCACAAACAACTCCAAGGTTCTGAAGTACGCCGAGGCTCTAGCCATCGAAAACTACCATCACAAACTGTGTAAATCGCGTGAATGGTTCATCACTCTAGCGCTATTTTGGTAACAAATGTGTTCGGTGAGTAATTTTGACCGCAATCTTTCTCCGCTTATGGTTCTGTTGTTTGCTGACCATATAGTATTGATCACATCAACTGCAGTATGCATCTGTACACATGTACCGAAATGATTCAGGGGGTAGAATATACAAACCTGTGCTTTTGGATTCTCTCTTAAAATGGGTTACAGAGAAACTATGCTTCCATTTCCCTACCACAAGATAGTTAAATTCAACACATTCTTTGTTACTCCTGTGAAAATGTTGAAGGGAACTGGTGGTATGAAACCGCGTTTTTTGTCTATCCATATATGGGCTTCGTCTACAAATGTGTCTCTGATCACGGGGAAATGAGCCTCATTGAACCTAAATGAAAACGAAGTCAATACTAACACACATATGTATATATGAAAACTTTTAATTGACACACAAGCTGATGAGGAATTAGAGTCCCAGAAAATGAGTGTAGGTCACTTGACCGCAAACGAAGAAAAGCGGACAGCATTGGGTACCGTGGTTGGAGCTGTAGACAGAGCATAAATTGGGAAAAAGGGAAGTTGGTAGAAAAAGTTAGGATATATAATGAAATTCAATTTGACTTATATAATTGGTTCCGGGGCTGATTGACGCTTTCTATATGAATATTCTTCTGATGAACTAATACGACATACCTTACCTTACGACGGCTAGTTCATATGAATTTCTATCCAATCTGATGCCACGTTTGATGTCTTGTGACATGAATAATGAATAAACCATTGAGGGTTTGGCACGTTTTGAGGAGAGGAGTCATGCACATACGCCAAAATAATAGCTTACTTTAGACGCACTGTCGTAAACCTGAAACATATGTGAAAGCATTTGGTGGCGTTTGAAAGAATTGACACTTTTATTGTCCATTTAGTTCTGGCTGGTTTCGGCGATTATGTCACAAAAATGCTGCCCAAGTTCACAGGCAGAAATCGGCTCAATTTTTAGGCTGATTTTCCTGATTATTTGTCCAAAAATAATCCGACACTGATATAGAACTACGAAACTTATAGGAAACTCAAAGATTGTTTTCTTAACGCTACATACCAAGTTTGAATTCTTGTCTTTGCAATTTAAACGTCATTTAAGTTGTGCGTCGTTCAGGTAAATGTGAAAAAGATGCATTTATTAGCTTGTATATCAAATATTCATGTTTTGTGGTTTCTTCAGTGGTAAATAGAACCCGACGTTTAGGAGATAATGACTCAGCTAACCGTGTTTCCTTTGATATCCAGGAAAACAATTCGTGAACACTATATTTCACGGTATTATTAGCTTCAATTTACGATTTCCGGGTATTTTTCAATATGTGAAATTATTTGTGATCGCGGCAAGAGTAAATTTAGTGCTCAGAGATTTTTTCGGTGGAACCAATTAACGGGCTTATTGCACGATAAACTTTGCATTGAGAAAAAACACCGTTCAATAACATCTGGAATTCTACACCATCCAAAATCTTGTTCTGTGAATTTTGTAGTTCGGCTTTGCACTGACTACATGGCTAGGGTAACAAGCGAGACATATACAAATGGCCTGGTAGCACCTTCTAGAGAAGTTGAAACTTATATGCAGCATACACTAGATCACCTCATGACGACCAGTCTGCGGAAATCAGAGATAGGATTGTTATGGTAAATGGGCTTTCCACTTATGAGTAGCGAAGCACTGTTGTGCCATCTGCTTACAGCAGATCACGGTTCAGAGGGTCAGGTATGCGTCAACCATGAAAAAATAACGATCATTGAACTGATTTCTCATTTTGCAGTTCATACGTTTTAAATTGTATCGAACATTAAGTCAAAGTGTTCATCATTTCAGGTGGCAAAATCTAGTCGTTAGCTCAACTAATTTCCCGCCACTATCAGACCTGTGGCACTTGCTTCACCTATATAGTCAACTGGGCTATTGGTCTTTTCAATAATTTATCACCTATTCAGTAAGTTATTACGGACAGAGAGCATTGAACTTACATGAGCATTTCGGGCTCAGAATATAGCAAGTGTGTTTACGTTGTTCGCCTGGAAAGAAAAAAATAGTTGTGCAACAAAATTAAGCGGTGCCTGGATTGAACTGTGAATATTCACACAGGTGCACCCAGCCATTGCGTTGTTGAAGTTTCCTTTTTCTGGATGTGCTTAAAACCAACACGAGAAAATCAGTACATTTTATGTTTTTTTTCTTCCATTGGTGGATATATTTGTGCGTATAATCCACTGTCGTATGATCTATACACGCCAGTTATGTAACACATAGTTTATCGGTTATGAAACAAATAGATAGGTCAGCAAAAAAATGCATTGAGCGTATTTAAACCAGTTCACTCCTTTTCCAAAGCATTGACCTGGCATTTTAAATCCTATATCTAGGTGAGAAACCAATTTTACCACATGGTATGTGGAACTGAATACCAATCAGGGCATTGTATCAACAAGTAACCACACCAAATACTTCCTCTTTACGAATTGTTTATGTACCGTGGTCACCCACCATATTTTTTAGTTGCAGATCTCTCGGGAGGAAACACTTGTGATATAACGTGGTCGCTGATTACAATGCCTGTACATCCACCGAAGACCGTATTTGACACCGTTTACGTATGTATTCACTGTGCCCCTGGGTGTATCTGATAACAACCAGTTAATTAAGGTATCTCAGGTAGTTCAATCAGTTACAAAGCGGAAATGCGTTTTTAGATTTGTGTGTTATTGAGTGCGCTCGACTATTCAAGACCATCAGCTCCTAGGCATCAAACAAAGCGGGATTCTAATATCCATTGGATAGGGAAGATATCTGGCTAATCACGATACTTAACAGAAAAAGGGTTTTAAAAACCTTATTCCATTGAACCCCTCTTAATTCTGATGTACACGAGGTTTTTATTGCACATGGTGAATTGCGGTAAAAGGGGAAATCTTCATGGACAAATAATATACTGTAACAGAGAGAGTACGGGAACATTCACGTAGGATCTAGTTTATTGATTCTGCGTTTAAAACCTGTGAGAATGTAAGTTAAGGGGAAAACAGCAAATGAGAGGGTGTTCCACAGTTTGGCATTTCGCGAAAGACGATTGAAGCATAAGTACATCTGGGAACAGAAACCTGATAAAGATGACTGAATACCTACCTGTTTATGGGATGAGTGGGTAAAAGTTGCGGGAAGAGGAACTGCTGAGGCAGGTTCCGAAAAACAAAAAACAAAGTGGCAGCGGTAGGTAGAACAGGGACATCGAAGCAATTTGCCCGATGATGGGCGAGCAACTGCAGACCGGATGGATCATAGTTTAGCCGGATCGCCTTTCTTTGAAGATTATCAGTATTCAAGAGCGGGGCGGGTTCGAGCTTTGTACAGTAGAAGAAGAGTTGCGGTGATAAAAACGTCTGGTGCGAAATAGGAATCCAAACTTGATTGTAGCACGAGAAACAAGCTTGGTTATTAAAGCAGACCAGCACAGACAATTCAAGAAGGGAAACAGAGTCTGTGAAACACAGTTGGGTGGAATCAAAAGATAAATGACGGGAGAATTAAAGGGTTTTTAAAGAAATTGAAAGAAGAGAAGTTTTAGAACTACTGAACGAAACGTGGTTTGCAATCCCCCAGAAGGAGTTGTGTTTGAGATCGGAGTCCAGTGAAATTAACTGCACTACGGTCACCATCGGCATGGGCATGGGCATGGCGAGCAGTGCGGTAGGAGAGGAAGCAGGGGACGGTAGCGTCATCAGCAAAGGAATGAATCGGGTTGGCCGTTTGGGGTTATCGAGTGAAGCTGACCAGGATGGTGAGGCAAAAGTCAACAGATCACCGGTGGAACGACGCGGTCGAAAGCCATAATGGGGGTTGCTCAGTAGTCCTTAACTTTCAAGGAACGTGCGTAGCTGTTCAGAGATGATAGCTTCAGATACTTTCGGAAGAACAGATATGAGGGAAATGAGTCCGTAATTAATAGGGTCAGAAAGGTTGCACCTGTGGTCCAATCATTAGCTATCACTGTGGATGCCACTTCCTTATTAGTCTGGCGTTGACAGCGGCTGCCATTCTTTCTTCATTTAGGCCCCCTGTAACCGAAATTATTGTGTGTTTAAACCATGTGGAGATGATAGGTCGGGGGCCAGTAACGACTGAGAACAAGTGACTGAGTTTCCCCCAAGGAATGCGGTTGAAATTTTTCTCTGCCAAAAAGGGAACTGAAAGTGTATATAGAAATATCATTACTATAATTGAAGACAAATGTTAACCACGTAGGAAACTGTGTGTGTAACTTTTGTATTAGCTGAAGACTGAGTCTAACTTTTGGACAATCACAACGGATATTGTGATTTTTACTTTCTGCAAGGTAACAATCATACTCTCATTATTTGGGGGTTGTTTCAAGACAACTGAACTCACAAGGACATTTTGGTCTCAACACTAGACACGTGGGAGCCTGTCTGTTAGCTGGAACAAAAGTGGAACAGGCTTCAGAAATTCATTTGGGTTGTTCTGCTTCACTGATGAATAAAGTTTCCATTGTTCAATCGGTTCAATGGAACCAAATTCCCTCTGATTTGCAAGTTTCAAATTCTGCTTAATAGCTATGGTGGCGTTTATAAATATATTTCAGCCCACTGAAATCAGAGGAATCAATAGAATTGGTCAACCAAATTCCTTGTGCTTTTACACCTCGTCAGTATGACCGTGCGGTCCGAGTACTTGGATCAACGGTGAAATTGAAAATTCATATCTGGTGGACTGTTGGTCACTGAATGTTCAGTGAATATCACATACAACCGTCAGGACGGGATAAATACGCTCACATACATGAGCTCTCGGAATAAGTGGACATGGATGGTTTCAATGTGATATGAGCTCATTAATGAAATGCCTGATGCATAATGAAGCCCATTTAAATGCCACCGTTTTTATAATTTCACAAGGGCATCTAGGGATCAGGAGAGTGATTTGATACGAACAAAGTTGATAGTATCCGTGATTAGCAAAAATAAATCAAAATGTCTCATTTCCAAAAGGTCTTCAGAATTCCCACAAGCAATTAGTGTAACGTTCCGACGTTAAATGCGCATATCCCGTTGTTCCAATTTTGAACGCAGTAATTCGCTCTATGAGGTTTTTTCATGTTTGACCGTATAGATAAAACAGATAATCGCGTTCTATAACGCAATCCAAGCATACTACTGACAACATCGTGATTCAGCAACCCGAACATTTGGCGATGATGTTGATATAATATACCCCGGGGAAAATCAGGCATCGATCCATCACCCCGCACTCATCCAAACCTTATAATAAACAATTTGGCACTGAAAGGTTTTTCTTTCAAATTCAAAATAAATAATATTGAACGTACTAGTGTACAATATATTCGTTAAGATTGGAAAACATGTTTTTATCGCAACGCATTTAAACTTACTGTTTGAGGTATTTTTGGGTTTTATTATTTCGGATTATTAGACCGAGCCCAAAGTTCTGATATTGAAGTCATAGTTTGTTTAACATCATGATTGAATAACCTTTCTAGATCTTGAGGGCTTCAGACACGGCACTCGGTTGCATTTTCCGTTTGCTGTGGATAAGAATATGTTCTTGCAATTCATAAGCAAAGTATTTTGTCGTTTATGTGGATTATTTTCGGAGAAGCTGTTCATAAATCTTACTGCGTTTGTCAATCAGCATCAATCTGTGGTCGTGCAGTGATTTACTATTTGCCAACTCGCGAATTTTAAGTGATTAGCGCGTCGGATCAAGAATCCGTTGTGTGTTTGTTCGAACCTCAATGCATCCAGTGAATACAAACTGCCAAGGGTTCCAGTAACCGATGAGGTTGCTTAAAGAACGTGTGTCGATTTGGTTTTATGGGTACCGTTCTGTTAATTTCGAGGATTTATTTGAACACATTAGCAAATCATGAGACAACGTTTAGCATTTGAATGTTACATAGCAGAATAAGATTTGGACGAACATCTATTTCATTGGATTATTGGAAGGAATGATATTTAAATCTATAATGTTTGGGGTTACTGATCATTTATGTGTATAGGTATACCTTTTATACACAGCGGCATGTATGACCGGCGGGGTTTTGTTGATAAACCATGTGATCAGCCTACTTTGACTGATATCTCTTTTCAAATTTGCTATAGCAAATGAAGCGTGAACTAAAAAGCTCGGAAGCACTGGACAGCCGTTTCGACCTGGTTGAGACTCATGAGCAGTGCGAATCCATCGACCCGACTGGGGGATCGAACCCGGGACTTCATGGGCAGAACGCAAGCGTGCTACCCACTACGCCACGCTTCATTTGCTGTATACACGACGAATTCCCATTTGAAATTTAACCAAATCCTCCATTACTCACATGATATCTTTGTTAAGAGGAAACCATTTCTTTGCATCATTTCAGTGCGTAAATCTCGTTTCCCGACGGTCACCGGTTTATGCTCTGACTGAAATGTTGAACAAACCCACGGAATACCCGACACTACATGATGCAGCAAACAAATCCTACTCGTACTTCTCCTGTGATCCCATATCCCCTGTATGTAGTTGATGTGAAATAATTTTCTCTGTCAAAATTCGGTCATTTGTCTGTGACGTCCCTTGTTCACCCAGTTCAGCATCAGGAATCACTCCGTTCAACTGGTAAGAGAGTGGCATTGAACAACTGCTTTGCGAATATCATCTTACCTGAGCAACATTTGACCTTATTGCCTGTAAGAAAAGGTATTTCTTTTATAGATGAAACGTTCTATATTTAAACTAATATAAGTAATTTAAATTAAAATCTACGATCATCAGTTGGATGTAATTGTAAATTCCAAAACGACTTGTTCTGGCACGACCATAAACCTAGGGTAATCGACTATTCTACGATCGTTCTGTATAGCGTCAATGAGATCGTTGAGCAACGCGTAGCGAAATGCGAACCCCGAAGTCAGAAGGATATTGATCCGCAATGCGTACGGTACTGTTTATTTCATTAGGCGAGTCACTTAACGTGAACAGCCAAGATTAATTCAAACAGATCGACAATGATCTATTTGCCACAGGGAGAAATTCTGTTCACCAAACGTGAACAGCCAATTATCGAAGTCAGGTATGTACTCGCAAAGAGCAAGACAACGAATGGGGCCACGGGGCCAATGACGGGGCATATAGGGGCTGGGGCGGTTATGGGCTAGGGTAATGACACCACATTAGTGCACAGGACAAGGACACGGGTGGGATCGATAGGTAGGCACACAAGGTCATTGGACACGAGAATCTGACATCAAACAGCCTTAGACTAACACGAGGGATCACGCGGCAATCAAGGTCAAACCAAGAGGGACTAAACAGAACGTGTTCACACAGGATCGAAAAGGGGTATTTGGGAGGGGGAACAACGGTGATCTCGCCTCGGACCAAGAAGACGGATTTTCTTCACTCTGTGGTTTCTACAGTAATGCTTCCTCGAAAGATTCAGCAGATCACCGACACACAAGCGACCAAATACATACAGAGAAATCTGCCAGTTCGAATGAAGCGTTCACTGATCCAGAATCTCCGAATACAGAAATCAGACACCAGAAATCCAGTGCTCCTGAAAAGCCTACCGAAGAGATCACTACCGTGACACTAAGAAACTCAATCCCAAGAGGCAGTCGGTTCGAAAAAGCTCTTCTGAGAGGGGCGGGGGGGAGAGTTGTTGTGATCCGAGCCCAACGAGATAACGCATACCACGGAGTGAAACGTCACAGTTTTTGGACAACTGTTATGAATCAAGCTTCCCACTTGACAACCGCAAAGCGTGTACGTGTTACAGCTTCTGGAATACAGATCACAGGTGGATAGTACCAACCAATCAGAAACTGTGAAATTCAGACAGAAGGTGAACAACGCTAGAAACACACGAGTTGCGCAGGCCCGGATGACCAACCAACTTATTTTGTACATATTATTTGATTCCCACGATTTCTCTCAATAACTGAACTGCCATTCCTGTGGCCTTTTCGTCGCGTCTCGGTTAAGTCCACGATTTCTAATTCGTGGTGCGTGATCCATGATCAGTGCGTACTACAATTACTACAGAATATCATCTTACCTGATGAACGTTTAGACTTCTTGCCTGTAACAAAAAGTAATTATGTTACAGGTGAAATGTTCTATATTTTTATTTGCAGAAAAACTGTCACATCAAAAATGTATAAAACGTGGAGTAAAATGTCCACATGACATTATGAATCCTTCATAGTAGACAACGAAATCTTCTTCCTTAGGACGTTTGTCCATTCACTTGGGCATACTTTCAATTCCTCTTATCGACTGGATGTAAGAGAACTATTCGGAGGCTGAAAATAACTTTCACGGACTCATTGAAACACATGCTTCAGAGAGGTAAATAGCCTACATGTTGAGATCCAAGATGCAGTACCTGAGAGTTTCCCACATTACGTAATCTACAACCGGGTCAATTGCAGAATAGAATCCCCTTCTCTCAGGATGAATCCTTTAATTATTCGGATTTCTGTTTCAGAAATGATTCATCATTACAGTGAGGAATGCAGCACTTTTATCCATCAAATATCTATTCAATCAGGATTCATGAGAGGAAGTTTGAAATTCACTGGGTTTTCACGAGACCGATAAAAACGGGATGAAATTCCAGCAGCAATGATAAAATCACCACCTAGTTGATGTTCAGGTAAGTGTGATATTCCCTCACATCTGTTGAATGATGCTACCAATTAATAAACAACTGTGAAATATATATTTGCTCATTTGGATCCATCAATAAAAGGGAACGATCGTGATGTCCACGTCGAATGAGTTTGCTGATGAAAGATTGAAGAATTTGAGAAAGGTTATGTTGATTCACAAAGGTAAATAAAGTTTTCTTATAAAAATCTAACATGCTGTTTCAAACGGGCAGTAGGTGAGGACTTAATTCGATCAGATAATGAATTTGGTTGTGTACAGATTGAATGAATCGTGAACTAAAAGACTGGAACCACCATGTAGATGTTTCCACCTCGGAAACTCACATCTAATATCAATCTAACCACCGGAAAATTGAACACAATGAAGTGTTTAAGTGGGTCCTGGATTTTCATCTCTTCCGGTTCGATGGTATGGCTATACTAATGTGCTGCAACCTGAGTCGAATAAATGTACAATTCTGTGTGCCTGTTCCCTACACGCTTTCTCCTCTCCGCACAAACTTAATTGCATCCATCATACAATGGCATAAAGATCACAGTTTATGTTTATTAGCTAGGTACAATGATGCACGATCTCAGTGAGTGAAACTAGTATTCAAGAATTTGTTCATCACTGTGTTTTGTTCAATCGAAGTAAAACAAATTCCAGACTGATTTCCTGCTCATTTAGAACATAATACATGAATGATTGAAGTACCTTTTTGTCAGTGTTTATGTTACGAAAGATCATTCCATTAGGGTTGATCGTGCTCTTAGTTGCCGGGAGATTTTAGCAAATTCCTTGTTCCCGAGTTCATCGTGCGATTGTTGGTGTGAACTTTCCACTAAACATTAATTTTGGCCGCAAACCTGTATCTGTTATATTCACTAGTCGAAAGTTACTACGCACAAGTTGTCCACTAGATGTCTTTCTTCCAAAGTCTAACCGTCTCTACGACCAGATTGCACGGAAGATGAACATGTTTAATGTTAGATTGAATCACAGAGATGAATTTATGCCAACTAAAGCATTCTCATAGTTCGGGTTTCGCATTTTGTGGCCAGATACTCACTCGCATAAACACACGCACACACAGTTAGATCTATCCGAAAGATAGATCAAATGATCGAATTCAGATGCAAGTTAATGGCATGAGCACGATATACATTGAGACGTTTAAACAATTGCCAAAGTCCTCAATCGATTCGCGCGTGTCCAGAATGCAAACCTCGATTCGAATGCTTGAAATGGATGCGGGTTCATCATCAAGTGGACCGACCGCATTGTGCATTTACCTCTCAACTTCTTATTGCGCATTTCTAAAGTAAAGTATTCGGGGGAGAGAATAGAAGAGAAATAACTTGGCTATAATCAAGTAGATATAAGTTAAACAACGGACTATTCCACAACAGACACAAATCCACAGAAATTTCGTTTCAGTAGAATACTCCTAGAGGCAAAACAGTGGTATCATGGAAGCTAAGTTTATTAGGTTGAACAAAGAGCTTTCAGGTGAAAGGCATTGAAGTAAATGCCTAAATGTAGGATGAACCCCATCCACTAGCCTACTGTTGGAAAAAGTCCTTAATGGGAGCAGTAAGAACGGGTTGCGTATTCAAGATTTCATGAAACAAGTAACACAATATGAGCAGAATTGATATTGGCCATCAATTTCGCGTGCTCTCAGTCAGC
>UZAN01041229.1:0-12770 GCA_900618425.1 Echinostoma caproni | reverse complement strand
GTCCATATATGGTATTCCTATGATAAAATTTGACCTATTTAATGTGCGTAGACAGCTGACTGAGAGCACGCGAAATTGATGGCCAATATCAATTCTGCTCATATTGTGTTACTTGTTTTATTCTATTGGATTAAAGGGAAAGAATGTTTCCGCTATTTCATTAAACGATTAACAGTTAAAAGCACCATGATCATATCCGAAGCAAGAAGGAGGGAATCAAATATAGAGGGTTATCGAGAGCACTTCCTGAAGAACCGACACGAGACGTTCTAGAAACCGCGATACTAGTATGTAGGTCACTATTTCGTAATATGTTGACTTGAGACCAGCGTATACATTAGACTCAACCACCATGTTCTCATTTCAGAGCCTACAAGCTCGGCATCAGTTCGCTAAAAGCACAGTTCTAGAATAAAAGTCACATATTTTTTGAACCGGAAATCCTTGCGGATTTATTGTCACACCATTAGCGTTTACATAGTAAGCGCATAACCTGTTTCATTTGGTCGAACCTTGTGTCTGTAACAACGACCTCACGCTTTAAGACGGTTAACTATAACGTGGTCGAAGTTGGATATATTCGTTCAGGAATTATAGCTGCTGGACGGGACTGACTTACAAACTAACTAAGCGGGGGGTAATTCATCAGCATTTTAAATCATTTAATTAATGATATAACGAAATATTTTACTGTATGCAGTTCCATTGCTATCACCTGTGGGCAGAACCATTTCGCGCAAATGATTTTTCATTACTTTAGGCTTGCTTTTAGCCCGCAGTTGATTTTAGGGAACAGTCGAGGACATAGTTGATTTTATTTTTTTAACGGAAAGCTTCTTAACCAATTCGTGATGAAACGATAATTAAAGTGAACTTTATGACCGTCGTAACTCACGGTGTAAGACAGAGTGAGTCATATTATGATAAATCAGTGGCAAATGGTTTCGTTTGAACACAATACCAACACCTGTCTAGGTTCCCGTCTCTGTGGAACATTTCCAGAATTGGTGAGTAACACCCTATGGGTTAATGGCTATCAAACTCCGTTGTTATGAAAAATAAAACACTCAGACCATTAGAACATGAATTAGAATTTAAATCGATCAGAGAGAAAAAATGGAAACATTTTATGGTACCATTCTTGTGCGGGACTGATTCGCCCCTCCCGCTACCCTGAACTATTCTACTTATTAAACCCTCATTTTGTGTTATATTCAATAAACAATATAATTCTCGAAAAAAATTATACATAGAAGAGTTTCGAGATAGTCATAGAATCACCAATACACTGAAATTATTTATACTAGTTATTCCAAAATTGGATGGTTATGAAAGCTTTTTCTTACAAATATCATCTTCATTCATATTGAATATCTTTCACACACATGATTCGCAACCAACTCACAGTTACTTGCGATTAGCGTTCTGGGATAACCAATAATGATCAATTGGAACTGATCATGATTCAGACTTTACCTGAACGCACATTTCTGGTTGGCCCAATGGTAACACACACGTGTTCCATTTGATGGGTCCGGAGTTGAAATCCCGCATGGGACAGAAGATATTCAGTACTAATAAACTCTGATAAGAGCAAAACTCGAGTACAGTGCTTCTGAGTGCATGGTTGATTGGAAGAGATGAGGAATGTGCGTGAAGGTGATGTCTGACCAGTTCCAATCAATAAAACAGATGACTGTTGGAGCATCCAAGTATAGTTACCATTCCACTACTTATGATTTATGAGTAGTCATATTGTATCTAGTTTGTGTTTAGTTGCACAGAGGTTCAAGCACTTTAAACCCTGGTGCACCAATCGGGTCGCCCACAGGTACCATGGGTCTATTATAGCAACCTGGAGGTTTGAGTCTGAGCTGCCATCAGCCGTAAGAGTGGCTAGTGACGATCACCAAGCGTAAGAATGTAATAGTTGTGTCACAGTACCTCCAGGTCCTTCCAGTGCAGCACGTCTGAAATGTCCGAATCGTGACGCCATGTGAATTTTTCAATGAGCTAAGATAAATTTTGAGCCATTGAAGTACATGCAAAACTGCACAGAAACTGCGATCACTTGCCATTCAATTCAATCTGAAGTTCACTTACTTTTATTTCCAGTTACAGCTTTTCCCTTTGAACATTTTTCTGAATTCAAAAGGAGCAAAAATGTAGTTATAGGTAGGACATTAATTTCTACACAGGTTTACATGAGAAACAAAATGCATTGTCAAACAACAAAGATCATATTGTCTTTTTTGAAGATAAAAATAGATAATTCGGTTTGAGTATACAGAGCATTTGGTCCGGTAGACACCAAATGAAATGTAAACTGAAATCAAGGAAGCATTGGACAACTATTTCCACCTGGTTGGGTCTTATTAACAATGCAAATCCTTCGAAACAACTAGTGCTCAAACCCGGGATGTCACAGATAGAACGTAGGCACATTAACCACCCGGACTGATTGCAATTATCCAAAAAATCACGGCGTCCAGGTTATCCACATTTCACCGTGTTTCTGATGTGGTGTCTCGGTTGATGGAAAAATGTAGATGGACCAAGTACACATGCACCTTATCACCTCTAAATTCGTTTAATTGCTTGGATTATTGTATTCGAATGAGCTGGTCTCGTCCGCGCACCCCCTTCGATTGGCTGCGCTATATTTTCTCCCTCTCGAAATTATTTTGTTCTCGTAAATACCACATAACGACCACTCGGAAGGTCTATTCGAGGTCTCAAATAATGAGTTTCAAGCATGATTGTCTCAATAATTTGCCTTTCATCGGCTCAGTTTCGCATTCCTACTAAAATGAAGAAACGTATGCATGGTGGCCAGCAAGCAGCGCTTAGTCGCACACCACCATCGAAAATGACAGTCCCGTCATTGGTCACCACGAACATCTGGTCGCTCTTCTCAATGATGACGGATCTAACGTGCACCCTTGTATCACGCATCAACCGTAACACGTGTGTTCTCTGTATCTAAGACTCGCTGCATGACCATAATGTGGAGGACTCAATAATTGAAATCAATGGTATTGAATGCTTCCGTAAGGACAGAAAGCATTGTAAGAAGAAAACAGGAGGTGGAGTGATCACGTACATCAACTCAACCTGGAGCGGCAAGTCTGAAATTCTTTTTGATTATTCCGCCGACGGCATCGACTCATCAGCTGTTCAATGCCATCCTAGATTATCGTGATACAGAAGTACAACCATTGCCAACTTATACATAACCCCCTTTTGTACCCAGTCTCACATTTCATCCTTCTTTGATACATTTATCCCCACTTTCGTTCATCTCATAGACGATAGTCTTCACATCATTGTTGGTGACTTTAATCATGCATCCACATATCCGATAACCTCTTTTGGTTTAACTGATATTTGCTTATCCCCCGCAAGAAGTGATTCATTTTTAGACAAGGTTATTACTAATCACCCAGAACATTTTGACCTAAAACTCACCTCACCTATTTCCACTACTGATCATGCACTGGTTCTCATAAGACCCACAGTCTATTCCCTTCCCATTCACAATACACTCATAAGAACCAATCAAATCACTATTCCTCTTTGCAATCTCTCCTCAAAAAACACCCCTTGTCTTAAGTGTTGCATTGGTGTCGCTTCTTTGTGGGTTTTATCTTATCACTCTTTACACAATGCAGTCAACTTATTCATTGAAACACTTAACCACACGTTTAACCTATGCTGTCCTTTTGAAACTCTATTTGTATGTGAAGGCAGAGGAGCATCTCCATTGTTGAAAACATTCAGAAGACAGAAGGAACGATCGTATCAATCCAGAGACTAAGCGGCTGTCAAGTAATACATCAACTTGATCAAAGCTGAAGTGAAACGCCTCTCTGCGTCGTACGCCTCCCAGCCTCTGCAGTGTAACAACGGTAAGCGAATTTAGCAAGGTATCAAATTGCTGTGTGGGACTAAATCCAAAACTCCGGATGGTACAAAGGCTTTGGACAGTGTTAATGCCGCATTTATCCACCCATCGAGCGATGCGATTACGCCATTTGTTCTGAACAATGCCGTTCAAGTAGAGGCCGCCTCGCAAGAAGAAGCTTTAGAGCTTCTGCGTACCGTGAAAACCATGTTAAGTGTTGGTCATGATGGTCCTTCATTTTCCGTTCTGAAATATGGGCATATTCTCTCAGTGAAATATTCACATCATTTTTGAACAATTCATTATAAACCTGCTCTATACTAGAGTGTTTGAAACCAGTAACAATTGTTCCCATTCCAAAATCCTCTACTACAAACGTTCTAACCAAACGCTTTCGTCCTATTGCTTTAACCTGTGTTGGACTTAAGCTAGCAGAACGTTTTGTTCTTAATTGTTTTCAGTCTTCTATTGATGTCCCATATGATCCTCTTCAGTTTGCTTATAAAACGAAACAGAGACACGCTGGTTGCAGTTTCCTCTCTTTTTCATAAAATTATCAAATCTTTGAATGACTTTGCGAAATCTGTCCCTTGTTGAACAGCTCTGGAGTACTCCACGGTGCAGTTCTTTCCCCATAACTATTTTCTACGTATATTAGTGACTTGTCTGCTTGCTCCTCTACATCTCTCTCCAGGTATCCTGACGATGTGGTCTTGTGTCAGGCTATCTCTGACTCTTCTGGTCTTTCACAATTTCCTGACAACTTGGATAACGTTCAACGGTTTCCGCCACATCGGGCCTATCTCTTAATCTCTCCAAATGTTTGAATGTATCTTTATACTAGCACACGCTTCTGTTCCAAGTGAACCGGTATCGATTGGTTCCGAACCAGTATCCCGGGTAAACTGTATTAAATACCTGGGCTGTTTTATTGATACTAATCTTCCCTGGGCCTCTCACATTCGAAACATCGTCAGTAAGCTTCGACGACTTTCTTTTCAAATCTGTATACTTCGTAAGTTCTGTATTCCACAATCAATTACTTCCAACTTTGTGTATCACTTTGTTTTCTCTGTTTTACTTTATTGTTCACCTGTTATTGTTCTCAACTTCCTTAAGAAAGATTTTAATTTGTTTCCACGTGGATTGACCATCATTAGCCGCGTCTCTTTAATCCCACTAAAGGAGTTGATAACTAACCTATTGGAACATTATTTGAATGCATGTGAAAAGTTTGCGCATAAGATTCTCATCGACTCCACACATTCGCTACACGCTGACTTTACTTCCTGTTGTTCCTATCCCTCAGCTAGATCACAATACGGTTGTGTACCCTCTAGAATAAACATTTATCATAACTCCACAGTACCCTCATTAGCACGTATTCTTGTTAACAAAGAACAGCTTTTCACAGAATTCGCTAACAGTTTTGGAACTTAAATCTCTTTTTTCATTGTTATTTTCATTGTCCCCCTTGCTCCAAACTGTATATTTTTTAACTTAAGTGTGTTCTTCATGCTTGCAGAAGTTATTACAATACAGTGGAATACAATACAATACAATCTTTGTTTGCATATTTGCAATGCCTAGTTATCTGCAACCCAACCGATGGCTTCTTAAAATGGCTGATCTGAGAAGTTCTTTCTCTCAAATTTTGACTCTTACTGTTGTTTTGGAATTACCCGGTAGCAAGAGAAACAAAACGATTGCATGCACTTCTTGTATAACTTACGAAGTTGATCTGCACAATCTTCATATATATAGATTAAGAAGACAAGTATTACAACAGACATAAAGTGCATACGTTTGTCCAGCATCATATAAGCTTCTACTTGACTGCTCATGGACACATTGAGAATAAAAGAACTGTTAAATATTCGCTTCCGAAATTGCTGAAGGCACCAAAAGATACATACAGTTACAGACGCATACGTGTCTCCAATACCGCACCTATTCATAAATATAGGGTATGTGCGTTGTAATCGTTTGGCTGGTACTACTCCTTGTCAGTTCATCTAATTTAGACATGTTCAACATACTTTGTTTGCAAAAGAATTATTTTCGTAAGATCACGGAAACATTGATGAGCCACTTCGCCTTTGTTGGGACTCTTCAGCAGTGTTTCCCATCGATACAGCTAAGAAAGCTGGGAGAGGTACCAAACCCAAAATGAGAGCTCAGCAGTTTGTACCTTGTCCAACACAGAAATATTCACTTACCGCCTAAAGCTGTTCTTCAATAGAAGATGCACATTTGCTTGACTTCTAGAAGTATCTGGGCACGTCGAGAATCGGATGATTATTTTAATTATTGTATCACATTTAATGTTTGGCCCGGATCTAACGCTACACAACCTCACACAATTGACAAAATCAATGCATACGTAAAATCTGTCTCGTTAATATCCAAGTTTACAGGCGCACAAATTTCGTAAACAATATTGGAAAGTACTAGAAAAACTATTCGCCGAATGATGGGGCTATATAGAATGTAAAACCAAAAATGTAAACTAAATCTCTGACGCCCAACGACTGTTAATATTTGTAAGTTGTCTGATTTTGTGATAATTTTTTACGTTGATTTTCTATTGGACTGTGGTTTCATTTCAGACTCTACACACAGTTACATCATACTGCTTTAAACATAGTTACAGGAATTGAACAGAATAACTGAAATTGATTGACTGAGGATAGTTCAGGCGTTCATCCTTGCATACTTGTAAAACACTGGCTACGGCATAGTACTTAATTAAGAATTTGACGTAGTCCATTATGTGTTTGCCAATTCGTCAAATTCTCTCCGGATTGGCTCACTGGTTGCACCTCTCACCTTAAATCCTGATAATGTGGCATTCTTCCACATTCACCCAAAGAAAAGTTAGTGGCTCGACATACTTCATTAGTCTTATGTTCCCTGGATTAATTCTATCGTTTAGTGTTGTTATAGTTCCACAAAGCGCTGCTCGGTCAAGGATATTCGTTTATTGCTAATAACGGTCAAAATATGGTTAAGTTGTCATTCATACAACAAAATATCACATTTGGAATAAGTTTGCAGAATTTCTGCAAACACAGGTTTGTTGATGGAACGGTCTACTATCAGATTTTCATTCTTGTATTCACCCTACCGAACAGCGGCCGTTCGCTCCAACCGGTCTTACTCATTCTAGTTCTTTGAAAGAAACCGTTGATCGCATTTTTTTGCACAATACTCACAAGTGAGTAGTATCTCACAACAGTGTCAAGTAATTCAGCTCCTTAAACATAGGAAGGCGAGTGTTTCTATTGGTTTCCACTAACTTGATACGTATGTTAATTTGGTGTCACACTTTTTTTCGAAAGATATAGTCAGTTACTACTTAAAAATAGCTATAAACTGGAGTGATCACAATTAATCAACTAAACAGTGCTGTTCGGGAAAAAGGAAAGGAGCTAAAGAGCACACACAATCTGTCAGTTTATCATGAATATGTTATTTTTGGTGGTTTTATGTGAATCAGATCAATTTGGCTTTCAAAATGGTTCAAAACGTCTGCTATTGTGAGTGCTTTATCAGAAAGTGTTGTGGCTTTTACAATTGCACTGAAAGCATTATTTGCTTCCTCTATGCACCCAGTAATGATCCAGTCATTCAGCATTGTGCCGTTGACACTAGAAACTGTGCTGTCATACAATGAATAAATCCGGATAGTCCGAATATTTAGTCTTCTTCACCGTAAGCTCCACCTCATTTTTCCGCTAAAATAAGCATCGCAAAAGTAAGTGTTAAATAATTAGGCCTTTAAAGTGTACAAACCAAGCAGTCAGCGGTCTAGTTTCAGTGGATTAAAGATGGTTTGAATACATCTGTCAACAAAAGTTCAAAAGGTGACTCTTCCCTCATAAAGCATATCGTTGCACTGACTCACATTCTTCACTAACCCGGTCCAGCGATACTGTTCACCTTAATTGTCAAGGTCATGATCGAACATCAAGTGTTTACTTAATCAACACGAGCCAACAACAACTACACTTTGTGATTTGCTGCACTATTGTGTAATCGATCGTTACCAAAATGAACACCTACACATCGTAGTTTTGACGTGTGATGAAACTGGTTTATCAGAGTGTTTTGTTGGTTATCGAATACTGTCACAGTAGAATTCAAGTTACATTTGTGAGAGAGAGCCCTTTAGTGTTACTGTGGGTTATTCCGTATTAAATGGCAAATTTAACAATTCACAGTTATGAGTTTAAATAGGCCTAAACGCCGGCTGGTTTACAACTGCCTGTTTACTTCAGTTTTTGGTTTTCAGCAGTTAATGTTCTAGTCATCTGGGTTGCTGTTGATGGTGTGTTTCGCGTTTCATAGAGTTTGAGGCTCAAATCTTATCTTATCCCTGTCAGTCAGTTCTGGTGATGAAAAGCGCAGCAGTCATTCAAAAGCGCACCAGTCGTGCTCCGATCAATACACATATGACTATAAACGGCAAGTCGAAGGGACTATCATGAACAATCAGTAGGTAATCGTGACTATGTAGTTTATCCCATCTGACGTGCATCACACAGAACGATTTTTGCGTCAAGTTTATTACATGATTAATTTATATAATGATCCCGTAGGCAAATGTGTCATGAGAAACCAAGCGAAAACTTACTGAACATGCACTTAACTGTCCGGGAATCAGTTCAATAGAAATAAATGCTCCGTTTAATTGGTGATTCAAAAAACCCTCGACATTCTGTTGTAAACAACCGGGAGACTCATATAAAAAAGAATGGGCTTGTCAAATATAATAAGCAAAAGACAGGATTGAAAATTACATACTGTATGACATTTGAACAAAATTAACTCATTATGAGCCAGTGACGTATGGTTTCAAGCCGGTAGTCTCTTTCCGCTGTCCACGTTGCCGTTTATTTTCTCCTTATTTTTCCTCTTTTGCTGAATGTGAGCTGTTTCATTTTCTCGTTCACCAAGGACTCATTTTCTCTCCATCGTGTATAGCTAGATGTCTTGCACAGATTTGATCATGTTTTCAATTCTTATTCCTTTCCTTGATCTGCCCGAGGAGAAATCGTTTTAACCGATTTAAGATGAGAGTTGTTTATTCATCATTCATCAGTCGGTTGACAATTCACCCGATCGAGTGAGGGGCTCAACCCAACTCACTGTTTCCTTCACAATTAAAACTGTATTCGACCTATGGGCAAGAAGTGATTTTTAGCCAAAGCAAACATTTACGGTCAGTCCTTTTTTTGGAACTCTCTTTGATTAGTCAACTGTGTGACCTCGATAGTGATTTTTATGAGAACGTTTCGTCGACACAATCTCTGCTGATCACAAACGCATCTTCAATACTACCTATTTATCAGCGGTTTTCTTTCTTCAATCAATTCCAGTTTTAACATCAGTCCGTGCAAGATTCGACGGTCTTCACCATGTCCCAGTTCCATAGTTCTCCTTTCTGTATACAGGCGACGAAAAGCTTTGCTGAGATACGGTTGTCTACTTTTATGTTGAACGAATTACTGTCGCTTTCTTTTGTAAATGCGTTTGCTTTTCTATTGTTTTTCTGTGACACTGTTACGGATATTTTAAAATGGATTTCGATCGTATAACAGTAAAATCCAATGTTATACTTAGGAGAGAACGTTACCAAAAAGTTTAACAACCACCAACTTATCACTATTAATAATATATTTTGTTTATGAGTAAATGAACGGTTACAGTGAAGCAATATAAAATTACATATTTATTGAAAAATAGGTTGACTTTGTTCTGCCCCAAAAACCCAAATTTCAGTTTTTATGCACACAAAATTGTATGATATTCTAGAAAAGGACACCAATGGAGATTACCGTAACGATCCGAAACTGAAAAATCAAGATTACCAGGTTTCTTAAGCACAGTTCTGCACAGGAAGAAATCGATTGCTCTGTTAAAACTGCGGTCCTCCAGAACGACCAACCAACACAACCCACAAAAGCTAGATTAGCCAGCATTCAGATGACAGTCGATGTCACGCGACATTGTATGTGACAAGAGATTAAATACTCAAATATCAACCCGGTTTAGCAAAATGCACAAATTCATCGTTTGAATATTAAGTGTACAATTCGAATGTTTTGGTTGGACTAATTCATCTGGTCATCGGTCATTGCAAGTGGTTACCTTTTGACATTTAGGAGAACTCCAGACCCCAATGTCAGTGTGAATTGATTCCTTTAATCAGAGACTGTAGCTCTAACACACTACAGTCGTTCACCCAAGGTACTAGCTTTCATCCTTGTAGATCACCTTGCAATCCATAGTTCGAATCTCAACAGAATAAAAATTGTTAATCAGTCCCAAATATAACAACATAATCGATCATTACTCAAGGTGAAGCTGCTGCAAAGATTTTAGAATTTGTATCACAGAAATAGAAAAATTAAAGCTGTTTCCCGTATTTTGTTAAGTTTCCCATCGGGGACCATCGAATGCAAGGTTCATGTATTGGGACGCAATGGCTCTGTAAAGTAAACACCGAAAAACAACTCAGTCACCTCAACTTAGACGGGACATCACTCAACTGAATCGAATCAATGCAGTTTAACGTTATCCCTTTAGAGTTGTGCAACACCGATAGTTGCCAGTTTTAAAGATATTTCATTCCCAATTGGTATCTCATCGGACCGATAGGCATGTGGTTCGTCAAAATCGAATAGACATTATAGTTGCACTGCACCTCGTTGCTAGAACGCGTTTTTTCGCCTACTTTTGGGCAATCGTTTAACCACAGAAGCCGATGTTATTAGTTTCGTTGGTGTTAAGATTATCTCTCCGCGAGAATCATCCCTGTTCTGACTATATTGAGCAAAACAATGCACTTACTTAAGAGATAAAGGGGTATTGAAATCCTGCATTCGTCGAAGTCGGTACTTATATGTTAAACGGAACATATCAATCTGTAGACGAATTAAAACAAGGCATTCAGAATATTACCGTCATCAGGGTTGCCTACAATGAGAGAAAATTAGAGTTTTGGTCAATATTGCATTAAAAGGTAAAAAAGAAAGCAATTGCTTTTTCTCACAACCTACAGCGTAAATGATCTTAATGTGTAAACCTCATCCTGCCCGTTCATCCGCTTTGTGATATGACCTAAAACAAATGGGCACCAATGGAATCGGGATAACAGACATAGAAAATCCCCTCATGGTTACGTTGCTCGCCGCTTTCATTTGCACTCAACTGGTTTCCGCCTTACTACTCCCGATCTATGCAACCTGCCAGAATGCCCGACCATCTGCTGGCTGTCAGTCACTGTTGGCGAACCCTCCCTTCTTATTTGAAGTGGTCACGTTCCAACCGGCTCAGCGGGATTAGTGATAGCAGCTGATAGCAGCGAAACACGAACGTTATGTCACACACGCAATGCATCATGATTCTTCACATGAAGTGAGAATTGAAAAAGTATGAAAAAAATCTATCCTAGTAGCTCTGGCAAAAAGAACACTACCACTTCACAAGCACTGACGAGATCACCTCGTTTGGTGATGAAAACGTTTGCAGACAAATGGCCCACATCGTCAAACAGGTGTCATGGAAGCGAGGTTCGTATGAATAACAAAATGTCTCAGTTTCACTCACTCAAAATCAAAATATTAAAGCAAACTAATAGTTATAGTTTATTGTGGCTTTAATTTTAAATTATTATTTGATGTGTGCAGGATATGGAGTTTGTGGATGCTCCAAAAATGGGGGATAACTTACATGGATTCCACCAAACTAATAGAGCGGTAAAAACAAGGCGGGTACGTGCAATATGATCCGTTGTGATCACAAACCTAGTGAGCATCTCAAAACTACTAGATCAATAGATCAATAAACAGAAGTTATTGGTAAAACTGAGTTTTCATGACTATTTTCCCAAACTTCACATTTGATTGGTGATCTTAATAGGAGACTACTAAAATTTCAAAACTGCTCTTGATATAAATCCTTCGGAGGTGATAGCCTCGTTTTTTGACAACAATGATTATTTGTAACGAACACGTCCACTCCGCAATATGTGCTTCCCTCTGTCGTGGATATTTTGCTGGCCACTGATTTATTTGTAAACGGATGTGATTGCTAAAATTTAAAACATAATGGCTCTTGTAAATCCTACCTACTTACCCACTCACTGCACAGCACTAAATGTTCATTCTTAAAAGCTGATGGAAGTGTGAATGGTCCCATCTTACCAACGAATTTGAGTGTTAATTTGGCTCATATTTAACGTAATAAAATAGGTCTCTGAAAATGTGTTAGGACAAATCTATCTTACGTCTTTTATATGTACGTTTTGCCGTAAAAATTGTCACTTCCTTCTCATCGTTGTAGGTCGTGGTTCCAATCCACCCGGTCAGGTCCGTACGCCCTAAAATAGCTGTACGATCACTTTTCTCGCCTCTCAACCACTCTCTGGGTAGTCATCGAAGGCTTTTCAAGTTTCCCCATCCCAATGAACCATGGTTTCAGCCTAAATGGAAGTTTGTAGGTTCAAAAGTTTAGGTTTTTGTTGGCATGTCTCTTTGGAGAAGCTCTGTAAATTCATCGAAAACCTAACTTATCCATTGTGTTACAGCATTTTGTGATAACGCCCCCCCCCAAAACCATATTTGATTATCTTAACATTTAAAAAGGTTTTTTGTTGATGACCCTATTTATCTATCGGAATGCTATGCTTAGGCATTCCGTGACCATACATTTCTGATATTATTGAAACGTTTTGCGGCAGGCCTTCTGATTTGGTTTTGCCCACAAGGGTCAAGGGTGTCCTCGTTCGCTATTCCTGTTCTATTTCGTAATAGACGAGATACTGAAGAACACACTGAGTAGTCTCCAAAATGTAGGTATT
>UZAN01041228.1:46762-61794 GCA_900618425.1 Echinostoma caproni | reverse complement strand
AGGAAGTTACTGGAGATAGAACCAAAAACAAACATCAAATCCACAATCCCGAATAATTTATGCCCGTGCGGTTAATCGAGAAAAACTTCATAAAAGAGTCTACCAAAGCAACCATGGTCCAAAGGGTGCACGTATTTTTGCAACTCCTCAGCAAAAGAGACCCGAGAAAGGATCCACTGAGTTAACTTTTGAACAAAGCAATCTGAGGAACCTATCCAGCCTACACTCTGCGCGATACGTTTACAAGCTGGAAAAAGCTCTGTACAAACCTCAAGGCTAGGCCGTCTATCCTCGCCTCCCCCACGATTACGCATTTCATCACTTACACATGATCGGCAAGTTACGCAGGACGAATGATGAGACAGTTTTCACAAAGTTTCAGTAAACATAAACTGGCCTGGATGAGCACTGGGTACAAGAAAACAATAACTGGCACGATCGTGGCCCACCTCGTCGATACCGGGTGTCAAATGGACCACGATGCATTTAAAGAAATTCACAAAGTACCGCGAAACAAGCCTGAGTAGGCTCGGGCAGTGACAACGTTAGGAATAGTCGCAATCGGAGTCTGGAAACCTCCATTATGCAGACAGATGGAAATGGTTGCAGCACTACACCTGCGTTTACCCCNTTATGATGCAATATGGCGCGTAGATAAAAGGTCATCGGTAATTTCCAGGACTGATGTTGGTTCTCGTCCCTTTCCAATACCCTTATAGAACTTGACATGCCACATTGTTCTTTCCCAATCAGCTCAACGAATAAATTACTTTCGTTTTTATAGCACCCGGTTTAAAATCGATATATATATATATATATATATATATATATAGTTTGAAGCTCAACAGAGATGCAATACTTTTGTCGTGGTGAAAATTGTGGTACTTTCAACGTATTCTCATTAAAATTAAAGATACCTTGATGAAAAGGAAAAGGTATTCGCATTAGATTAATGAAACATGATATCCTCAATCTCGTGATCACAGATTCAAATAATAAGGAGATTATTCAAAACATGTTATGCCTGACGGACAAACACGGAATGCTTTTGCTGTAAAGATAATTTTCGTATTAGAAAATATCACTGTTCGCCTATTAATCAAAGAAAAATTGGCATGAAAAACTGCACCGCGTGCCACAAACACTGCGGATACAAATTTCGTTATGAGCAGTTATCGATTGCTTCAAATGGTGGACATGTGCACTAAGAGAATCCTCTGGGTGATGAATAAGAATTGGTTGGAACATTAAGCTGCTGAAAATGCTGATTACATTGCTTCTGGAGTTATACTTCCGAAAGACAGGGATGCGTTCAGGGGAGTTGCTTATTTGGAACAACGACACAAGTATAGATAAATTGGGTCACATTGACTAAGGGGTCTAATCTCTAATTAATTAGTAAATTAATAACTGTATATTTCACGAAGCCCGTGAAGCATGTTACTGCGCATGATTAAATGTAACACAATAGTGTAAAAATGTGGATCGAGACAGGAGATAATAATAGTGCAAGGAAGATGCAAACGTAAATCCCAAACGGGGATAGTAGACAGTGTATAAACGCAGTTGGTCCATTGCGGTGAAAAAGAAACACAAAGCGTACAAGGTCATCCAATAGAGAACTGGCGGTGAGCTGGTCCGGAGAGTACATCAATATAAACCTCGGTCATGCGCAAAAAAATTCGAAGAGATCGCAGCACTGGATGTGGGAATAGCCGCTCGGGAGTTTATGGGGCGGAAACAAGTTAAAAAAACAGCAGGAGGAGAATGATCAATGTGAAGGAGACAAATTTCAGAAGAAGAAATGCGAGCAAGCTAAAGAAGTGCACTGTGATACAAAAAGAACGGTGAGTGGCCTTTAAATAAACGATAACAGGGAGTCATACATATGGGCTGTCTTCTGTGAAACGTGGAACAATTGGCTCTGGGGGGTTTCACCATTACCGGACTGTCTGGTTTGTTTTATCTTTATCATGCAGGCTTTGTTCGCTTCGATGTGGGACTGACTACACGCTTAACATCCAACCTTAGAACACCTTGTTGGTGAACCGGGGGTTGTGGTTCTCAATCTGTTCCGGAATGCGGACGCATGTAGTCAAAACGCTGTGGATAGCCGCACCTAACAACCGTTGCCGGAGCCAAATCGTCCATTGGGGATATAGACCCCAGGCCTTCGACAGGCCCACAACAAATGAATCTAGAATAAAAGGGAGATTCTCCACAGTCTGGGTTTGAAACCCAGTTGATGGAGAGAGGCAGAGGGAGAAAACAGCAGCTAACAAACCAATGCTAACAGTGTGTAAAAAGACAGGGGAAAAATCATGTAACCATGTGAGTTGCATGAAAATGTTTTATAGAACTGTAGGACAGATTGGATCAAGAAAACGCGAGAACGTATGCATACGTAAAGTGGTCATCATCATGAATATCATTATTTAAATATGAAGGAAAACGGTGTTTTGCGTAAAAGAAATCTGGATGATTATACTTGGAAAAGTAATCAAGTGAAGTTATGCACTCCACTGATAAAGCTTTGAAGCTCGATCGGTGTGTTAATCAGAGGTTTAGACTGGGAACGTGAATATTGTTACCTGGTCAGAATGTGTCACGAGAATGAGCGATGTACAGATTGAGAGGTGAAGGTGTCCAACTATCCCTTGAGAAGTATTCATCGTTGTGCTTTATAGTCCATTGATAAGGTTTTTAACCTGTATCAGTGTACTGTTGAGGCACTGCGTAGTAAACGTGAACACAGCTGCCCGGTCAGCGTGTGTCACAGGGTTTAGCATGTACAGATGTGTACGTCGTGTTTGGACGTAAAAGAATGAGAGATTTTGATAAAACAGAACAATCATAGTTTCGAGAAGCCCGTGAGATAAACGATGGATCAGTCCGACAGTTTATGTGCAATTTTTGTAGGTACAATTTTGAACACCGATTCACCCTAGGCGGCTTAGTTCATTTTTCACCGTTCCGAGAAACCGACAATCACGTCCTCTTTGGTACTGTAAAAACATAAAACTCGTAAATGTGAGTTATACCTCGGAACACTCCTCCCCCTGCCAATATGACCTGTGCATTCACCTAGAAATGATGCATTTCTTCTGATTAATTGGACGATTCTGTCTCCGGTTGACAACTTCGAGTGGTTTAATGCCTGATTTTCAATGACCCGATTTGTGGCAACTCTTCGGTATACGTTCATTGTCCTCTTGTCATCTATCACGTTCACTTTGATAGACAAAGCTGCCGTTGTTTGTATCCAGGTTTTTATTCGTTGGCTGCCTTTCTTTTCATATTCTGCATGCGTCTTTCCGTCTGGCGTGTAACTTTCTTGAGCCAGGGCTGCTGGTCAACCAACCCTCATATGCCTCTTTTATTTCACTTTACATGTTACCGTCCGTTTAATTTGTATCCTGCACTTGCACAGTACATTTCTGTGAATTCCTCAGATTTTTACAAACATTACCACCTGCCTTGTGTAATTGTTGAAGAGGCATATTATTCCGGAGGCACAAAACCACTTCGGGATATACCAGCAGCTTAGGAATCCACCCATACCTCAGTTGAAATGGAGCGCATTTTGTGCTGGCTTGTGCGGGAGCGCGGTATGTTAAACGTTTTGACCATAGCCCTGAATCCCAGTCGTCTCCTTTCCCTGATTGTTCTATTGTTGCGTTCGTTGAAGCCATTGATTTGTGGACTATAGGGTGTTGTGCATATCCTTTTGATCCCCAACTTCTGTAAACATGTGCGAAGGACTTCATTTTCAAACCCCGTTCCTTGATCCGTATAAATAGCTTATGGAAGGCCATGATTCGTCACGGTATTCGGCACCACAACCCTATTTCTAGTGGTGGCTGTTTGATCCGCTACTCATATAGATTCACTCCAGTGTGTAAGGTTCTCCGTACTTAAAGCAATGTATTTGGGGCCCCTAAGAGATATCAGAACTAGATGCATGGGACCGATGGACCATAACTCGCCTACTTTGGATACTGGCATTGACTGAGTTGGATTCTCTGACTGGAATTTCGCACAAACCGGCACCTGGTTTATCACTTCAGTCTGAGCAATAAGCTGTCTGATAAACGAAATCCTTAGTTCACATGCAGCCAATGTGTGCCAGTTCGTGACTTTCTTTAGTTAAGATACGACGCAACTGAATACATTCGTACTCCTCCTTCCACAGTTTGATTTCACTGTCACCACTTCTTCTATCAGCCTTTTCAGTGCTGCCGTATTTTCCTCCAACGGTTGGCGTTTGAGGGCTCCTTGTGTCCGGAAAGTCGCAACTTCATGATCGACAAACTAACTGACGAATGAAGTCAGCGTCAATACATCCATGGCACACCCCACGTTAACCATTCGAACCTTCTCCCGATATATTGTGATTGGGGGGTAGTTGTCCGAACCAGTGATTCTTATGATATTGGAAACGCAATAGGCAGCACATCATTAGTCTCGTGCACCAAAACTCTTGAACATTATAAGCTCGGAAAACCTTTCACTGGATATCAAACCTTCGTGTTTGAGGAGGAAACAGTAGGTAGTTTCAGGTTCTGAGGTGTTATCATATTTGTAATGTTTATTAGACCTGTAGACTGTCAGTAGCACTTGTTTTGTTCAAGTAGCATTGACCAGACTGTACAATTCAACATTGATCACAATTTTCATTCCATCCTTACTGTTTTTGGTGTATGTCAAAATCTCAGCGTATGAAGTTGGTAGAAAAATTGCAAGTTTCAACATTTTTCATTGTAAACTTTGAGGCATCGTGTCAAAGTAGACCGCCTGGTGTTGTGGTGAGTATTTCAAAAAATAGATAATGGCAATTTGATTTCATGTACCTTGTCCTGAATCGTTCAGTATCGTTCACTGTTGTCTCCGGCAGCGAATTGCGATGTCCACATGCGTCACTGTCACTAGCCCGGTAGCGATAAATGGATGATCACCATCAAGCATAAAGATTGCCAAGCCTCCACTGGAGAGGGGATGAAAAGAGGATGTTCTGACTTTCCTCAGCCTCAACAAGTTTCAATATCCATACCAACTCTCATTAGCCGGCCATTCACGTACACACACCCTCGTAAGCATGTGAAACATCTGTTTGTCCCATTTTCAATGGACAGTGACTTTTGCACGGTTTCGCTGACACCACTAACACATGCTCCGTCTATACACGCATTTTCTTCTATCCATTCAGTTTGCTGATTGCAGATTGCATTCCGCCTCTCTTTTACTGCTATGAAAACACCAGTCGAATGTTTGCCCTTCAGAACTCAAGCATTCGCAACGACCATTTCGTCGACATGTCCAGAAATGAGTAGGATACGTGTTTTTACAGGAGACTGCGTTTGTAAGAGCATAAATAAATGTAACCAACACACCAGACTTGTAGTGTAAACTCTAACAAATTTTCCAGTTCCAGTTTGAGTATCTTTCTTAAAAATAGGGCTCTTTCAGGCTCCTGTAAGAGGTTTTTTGATCGGAATGCTTATTATTATTATTATTATTATTATTATTATTATTGTTATTTACAAACAGTTCGTGGTAAAACAACATGTCCTGCTCACTGTGAATGTCCTAATTTTATATTACATCTAACCCTTATACTGCATGTGAGAGCATCACGGTTAATAATATAGTGTGCTACTCCAACTTCTTCAGATTTCTGAATTTCATTTAAGTAAATCCATTCGCGCGGCTGAACTTCAGTTGACAACACAAGTAATTCATTTTATACCGAGGTTCTAACGTTGCCATCACCACCGAACTTTCGTGGTAGGAGGCTTACCTGTCAACCGGCTCAATATTGCATTCATCCTACAGAGGTTGTACCTGATTCGTAACTCTAAGTTTCAAGTTAGGATTATCACAAATGCACCGCAGATCCTCCACTGTGGATCAAACAACAGTATGAAATAAAAGAAGAATTATCATCATTGTATTACTGATTTCATAGTTTGATGTTTCATCCAGTAAACTTAGCAAACACGACTGCAAATGTCTTTCTTTTTATATGCAAGAATCCTTTTTTCACTCACTAGAATCGAAGTGAGGATGTTTACTGAATTTCACTGAATTTGGGGTATATTATATTTGTATTTCACACAAGTCTGAATCCAAACTATAGGATAAACAAATCATAGTACAATATTCATGATAAAAAGGGAAAGTTCCATGATTTGTTCGTACGCGCGATACTGCAGTTTGTCCAGGCCAAGATCGGTGAATGTTTTTGGGGAATTAAAAACCGCAGCACTCAGATATTGGCTTTTCGTCCTCTCATTAAGGTGGGAAAACACCTCCGCTACATGAATGCAGTGAGCAGAGCTTCCTCAGTAGAGGCTGTTTGAGACGCTTGGCCGTAGGGAAGTATTTAGCGAGGGCAAGAGAAGAGTGACCATCAACAACCAGAGACACCTACCCTTGATCACACTGAGGGTTTCATTAATTCATCGGATATCCCTGGGAACCGCAAGATGCTTCGGGGAAAAAACTGTTTTGTAATTTGAGGAAAAATCACTTCACCATCACTGCTTTGGATGAAATTCACAATTCTGCCAATCGGATTTAGCCACTGCAATTTTGGTTTTCTTTGGAAAACAAATCACTGTCATGAAATTAGGTGAAATTCTTGTGGTACTGCTGTACTTACCAATGATCTTCCGAGGATAACCAATAAATATCTTGCAAGGCAAAGGACGTCAGCTCAAAAACGCTTTCAAGTTTTGCTGCAGAACAAATTATCTTTGCCCTAGAAAATAAACTCTCTACTGGAGCTCGTTTATATTGCTTTGCACAGCAGCTGCAGAAGTTCATATACTGTCCGTTTTAAGTTGATTGGTTTGTGGAATGTGGAATGTGGATGAGCAATCCATCCTAGTTTCTGGGATTTCTACCTTGATGTGAATATTCGTACATGGCTGAACAGATAGCGAATCGCAATTGAATTCGACTTTCTCCGCCATATTGCTTGTTCTCTCTCTCTCTTAAACAATGTTTCCTCTTGTTTCATTCAATTCCGATACATTTATCGCCATATGCATTTTAAAACACTTTACTATCTGAATAAACAGTACCTTCTGAATTTCGCAGTCAACCACGATTAATACAGTTTGGCTTCACGATCCTTTTTTCAATTAGTCTTAGCATAGATCGTTATTCTCATCAAATCATATTAGCCAAACAGGAGCTAAAAGTATTTAATTCCCACTCGACTTATACAAGTCATATATGGCAGTACCAGAATCGCTTTTACATCAAATAGGCTTATGTTGAAATTGTAAAACGTTCAGTAGCCTAGGTGGGATTCGAACCCATGCATGGACTCCACCTACGCTTTTGTAAAAGGTATGATCTACCTGCTGAGCCACAAGGCAAACAATTTGATCAAATTAGCTATTTCCGGGAAGGGGTTGTTTAAAAACATATGTGTAGTAATGGACCGTGTGAAATTCACTCACCTTCTGAAACAACAAAATTTTCTACCATTTTTCTTCCCTCTTTACCGCGTTCATCGGCTGAATTTCGAGAAACTGTATCACACCACTGGAACGGAACCAAAAACCTATAGTAAGTTTTTTCGTGATTAATTTATTGACTAAAGAATGACATGCAACCAAAAACTGCTTTAAAAGCTCCGCAAAAGACAATCTGGGGTTCGCGCACTATGCACGAATATACCCAAGCGTTGAATGTCACGGATTTTGTTCAACGGGTTCGTCCAACTTCTAGCGAGTATAGTATAGTCTGCTCGTTCCGGGCCTCCTGACCTTTTAGTTTCTGTACTGGTCAATCAACCTTGTCAAGAGCCGGAAGATCTGCACCCTGTAGACGATTTTCATCCAACGATACCTTCAGTATCACTTTGCACAATTCAGAGGTGATGATGCAAAGTAAACATGTCTCCTTCACTTGTTTCTTAAATGTCACGTCACTATTATCATTATTCCGGTAAACTGATACCCCTGTTCCCACCACCGGCCAGTTGTCATTTGGTCGGAGTAGCGTCCGAATCGGTAGTAAATGGGTTGCGCAAACATTTGTTCCATGCGCGATAAGTTTCTCGGGTAAAACCATGTATGTGTGTTTGTATGTGTTACCTTCACGTGTGTGTCGCATTCGTTCACAAACCGTTCTAATCAATATATGGTTAACGATAATAAGTGTCCCTAGGGATAGTCCTAATTGGTGGTTATCCCCTTACATAAAGCATATTATTCCGAGTTCGAAGGAATTTTGTCACTGTAACCTTCCGGGAGCAAACACATCCGCTTTTGTGCGGACAATTACAACAGGTCATTTAGTCATCAATGGAAGCGGTACTTCAGCCTATGTTTAAGACAGTTCAGAGGTGGAAACTTTGAGTTAAAATTTTTGTGATAACTGCGAAGAGTAGAAACTAAAACGGGAAACAGTGACGATGGTGTTTCACCCGCCTGACAAGGGCTTTCTCATGTCGACTAGTTTGAGACAGGCCTTCCGGAAATGCCATTGGAATCCTTTGACACACAGTACTGATGAATAACCTGCGTCTCATTTTTGCGTTGTTGTACTAACTCAATTGTTCGCAAATGCACTTTTCGATTTCTATCCCATTGGTGGAACTGTTGATCGGATTACTTGGTATAATCCTCTGATACTCAGCCCACAGTAAGTGAACTCAAAAGAGCCTTCAAATCGTAACGGAAAGGTCACTGAAGGACAGAATTGCACCAGGATGATGAACACTAGAACGCATCCCGATTAGGTGCCAGGAGGGAGAGAGTCGATATAATTGCAAGACGCGAAGTCAACATCAAGAGTGTTCGGAACAAGAAACTGCCAGTGACCCACAAATCTTCCTTAATGCGTGTTGAATTTGAAATAATCCCAATCATGCTGATGTATACGAATAGTTTATCCTTGTTTGTTGAAACTATCTGCAGTTAGAGGCGTGTCGCTCTGAGTAAAAGCAGTGGATGCGAATCGTGGAATGAGGAACAATGAGTTTCACTTAGTTAGCGGTCAGTTGTAAAATTGTCAAAGACACTATTTATTCTATTGCCTTATAGCTGTTCAGCAATGAGGACTGAGTATTTCCAAGTGAAGGACTGTCAACAGGGCTGGTACACGTTTCTCGTATGTGGGAAAACTACTATCCGGAGCACATTTTCAACTATATTGAAACCGGTCTTTATTTTTGAGCCCCGATTCATGTTGGTTGCAAAAGATGATCTGTGCAGCACCACTCGAGAAAAAATGCAAACAACCGTTATCATCACGTGTGACGCTACAAAGTAAACGTTCGAAACATTAGCAACCGGAAATCACACGACTCTGTAAGGTTTAATACAGACACGTGAACCTGGAGCTGTTTGACGATCGATTACCACGCTAACGGACATATAGGGACATACAGGTATTGACCAAACTCGTGCAACATCCTGATTTTTATTACATTTGTTCCTCTCAATGCTTTATTCTTCCAGCCTCATTCACGGGATTGAATATGATATTGACCCACATCAGATGCCACATATCTGATATAATATTCACTTGTGTCACTACTTCTATTAGCCACATGCCAGTAAATTGTACAATTTCGCGATTTCAACGATTTTTTCAAATGCATCAGTTGTAAGATAACAAGGTCACAGTAGAAAACCTAACTGTAATTTATTTATTAAAATGACTCATAGACTTTATACAGGTATTGCACTTTCATCTCGTCCATGTTCCATTTGCTCCTCTTCAATTTTGAGCACTGGAGGCAATCTCTTTACAGTTGGATTCGAAAAATCAGAGACGCGTTTCGAGTGATGATAATGATTATTCGTCTTTTTAATAACAAACAGAAGTAAGCAATGATAGATTGATATTTCTTTGTGTAAAAGAGACCGGCATAACTTCATATTTTGGATGCATACATAGTTCAACAAATGCAGTTGAATCAGTGAACAAAGCGGCAGCTTTGAATCTACCCGATGTTTAAAGGTCAACCGACAACTGCTATATCCGTAATACTTCTCGATTGTTCGTGCATGTTGTTATAGCACCAGATTGGTTCTTCTGTGTCGATCACTTCAACGGTGACACGTGCCGTTGATATTGGGCATTCACAGCCTAAACTGGGTTTCTAGCTCATATAATCCAAGTGACTTGAATTCCAAACTTCCCGTCAAAAAACGGGATGCTATTGTCTTTGCGGTATCCGGATGATTGCTTGTGAGCGTCCGTTTCCCTTCATTGATTGGTTAGTGGTGTAGCCGAAGGTAACTGACTGTTATTCAACTTATATCGCCAGAGGATAAGATATTAATGGGTAGTTGTATGGTTTGTCGTTGGCCGATCAATCTGCTGTTGCGGTTTCGATGTGGCACGCTTGGCCTTCTTTGCATTTGATGGTGAATTCGTCGTGAAAATGAGGCGTGAGCTGAGAAGCTGAAAAGCACTGGTTAGGTCTCATCAACAGTGCGAACCCATCAGCCAAACTGGGGATCTAACACCCAGACCTCATGCGAAGAACGTGGGCATGCTACCCACTTTTTTCATTTATTGGTTCTTGTGTCGCCGGTTGAATGAGTTTTCTGATAGATGCCAGGCTTCAAGAAATCCTTTTCTGTGTTTCGTACTAGGGCTGATCGTTGATTTTTATGCTTTTATAAATCAGGTCCATTTGCTTCTTCGTATATGATACGCTCGAACTCACGTCGTTCTACACACAAACATGCACACAAACATTCAATTGATGGTACAGTCAGTCAGTGCATAGTCACAACTAGGCTCGTGGATCTCAAACGATCGTTCAAAGGGCTTCATTGATTGCAACAATCTGTTGATTGGACACCATTACCTCTTAAATGATCGCCTCGTTCTATAATTGTTCACCCTTCCGCTGCTAAACGATATCAACAATTGTACATGATCATAAGTAAGCGCTTCAGGCATTTCATGGATGTCTAGAAAATTGGCAATGAAATCCACTTGTGTCTTCGTTCACTGACCCGGTCGAACTGGGAGTGATTCCACCAAACAGTTGTCTTGCCCAGTTTTTAGGGTTCCCTAAACTTCTAAATCCCCTCTGTGTAATCCGCGGTTCTCAAATCTCGGAAATCAATTCTCGCCCTTTCATACACACACACACATACGCAACAAGCACACACACACACACACATTTACTGTTCAACTGTCACACTTTCATGCCCGTCCAACCGGCCGGTGTTGTGTGCATACGCTCGTGTTCCGGCGCTATTTTCATGTGTTTGATGATGTTTTCTTCTATCTGATGGATGGGGCGCGTGGTACACATAGTCACAACAAAGATTCACAGACCGATTGATAAGTAGGTGCCGTGGACAGGTGATGATGCCAAACCGGAAGTTGTGGGCGAAAATATAGTCGGGCTACGTAGCGATCCTTAAAAAAAAATAGCAACGTTAAGACACTACTAGCGTGTTGTTCTTTTCTTTTTGTTGTTGTCCGTTTTGCCCTGTCAGTTAGACAAAAACCGAGTCGTTTGTTATTTTCAAGCCGCTGAAAATTCTCTGTGTAACTCATTTTCCTCGCCCTGGTGTGAGATGTGCTGTTTGATCGGCTGCATGGACGTACCACCATACGCTGACCGGAACACGCATGAGCGTTCCTCATCTGTGCCGGACCGGCAGTGCGCACGTCCAAATGAGCGCCAGTCTGTGCGCGCATACACGCGGTTCGGCCACATGACCGACCGACGGCGCGCCAACAGTGACCGAACCGGGAACCGTTAGCACTACTGGCCATTTGCTCGATCGGATTGCCAGTCCCAATCATCTATTGATCACAGATCGGGCCACTTGGGTTGGTTTGGCGTTTGTTAGTTCACTTCCAAGAAGACAGACACAAGTTGAAGTGCCGAACAGACCAATCAGGCAGCCTGTCTGTCCGTCCATCTATTCACCCGTCCTTCCCAATGAACCTTGGTGGATCGGGTGTGCACATATGATCCCCAATGTGTGCGCAATGAGTTTTGGACGTGAACACAATCGGAACGGAGCAACAACAACAACAACAACAACACCGAGCATGAAAACCGCTTCATTCTATATGGAAACGGGTATACTGGAAACAGGTTTTCTTGTTGTTGTTTTTTATCTTGTAGGGTTTGCAACAAGGGCACATGGGCAAAGGCGATCCCCGTGAAATTTGTGTGCGCACACAGGAAGACGGGTGTGCCAGGTGGGACGAGGCATGCGCGCAAACGTTCAGATTGCCCAAGTCAAGTATAACTGGTTTCCACCCACGCAGTTCAGTTCAGACGTGCACATACACAGGTAGAACGATAGACAGATTGATTGATCGACTGACAGACTGACTGCCCGGCAAACTAACCGACAGATAAATGCGTGCGTGGATAAACAGACAGACAGCTAGACGTAGTAGACAATACGATTCTACTCTAAATATTTCACTCAATTCCCATCCACCCACCCACCCACCTATACAAACATTCAGATTGGGCAGGCTTATGCACACTGGCCAAAAGAGGCCAGAAATCGACCTTGAACGCATCATCTCGCTCTCTCTCTCTCTCTCGCTTCCGCGTGCTGTTGCTGTTACCGGTGTCATCCAAGT
Source organism: Echinostoma caproni (assembly GCA_900618425.1). Lineage (NCBI taxonomy): Eukaryota > Metazoa > Platyhelminthes > Trematoda > Plagiorchiida > Echinostomatidae > Echinostoma > Echinostoma caproni. Next base: position 49,197 of record UZAN01041228.1, on the reverse strand, counting down.
GGAGTCTCACGAGCCTCACGAATCCTATCCCCGGGGCAACACAGTGCGTGGTTTCGTTTTCGCTGAAAGTTTCGGGTTAAATTCCCGTCTCGTGGTTGTGCTCCGTCCGATTCAATTGATATCCCAACAAGCTTCAGCTGGGGAAAAAGAAAGAGTTGCGAAACGTTTGAGTCCGGTTACTTTTCTCTCTCCTTGTGTGTGTGTGTGTGCTTGACCACAGCCGTTTAAGCACTTTGACACTGACACGTGTGGTTTTCTCCTCGTTCGCTCTCTTTCACTGCTGCTCTGGGTTTTGAGCACGTCCAATCAAGCGTACCCCAGCGCAACACATCCGCAGAAGACACACTTGATCCCGATTCACGTGAAAGTGGATAGTTGAATTGTTTTCGTGACCCAATCCGTCACCTATCTCACGTTCTCATCTCACTTGTTCTTATTATTCGATGGCCCCAGCCAAAATGTTGCATCTTCGTGGCGGTTCTGTCAGTCCTACCTCGCGATCGTACGACACGTCTGTTATCAAAGTTGGCGGTGAGGTATTTGACAAGGATGGTTACCGGATGGATGTAACCGTCTGGTTTCGTCACAGGAACGAAGTTCTCTATTGTGAGTTCTGATGATCGAGAGAAAGGGATGGGGTGGGGTGGGGTGGGATTGGGGTATATGTTGTTAATATGATATTTTGTTTCTGTTTCTACCTGATCTGCTCACACACTTTGGTGTAGGTGATATGTTTGAAGTAACTGTCCCATCGATTTGCCACATGGATAAAGTAATCACGGTTAATCAAATGAAGTTCGAACACAACCTTCGTGGTCATGTGATCAGTGCTCATGGTCGTTTGACCGGAACAAAATATGGTTCAGATTGTCAACCGATCAACCTAAAGGCCACGTGTTCTGACCCCACGAATACAAGTGTACTTGAACACTCTCTGTATGCTCGCAAACCTCGTATGCTGTATCGCAGTCACCTTAGTGAGGTTCACCTGAAGGGTCAAAAGTTCTAACCAGTTTTATCTTCATTACAATTTTAGATTACTTTTTATATTAATTAGACAATCAAATTAGCACTCCAAATAGTACTGATTAGGGTTTGAACCGGAATTCACAGAGAGGCCACCCTAATTGTTTGACAGTGGCGCTTTTTGGCTATGGAACTTAAAGCATTAGTTAGCGGATGTAGATACACTCGACGAACTGGGTGTCATTACCGCACCTGCTGGCATGCATGCCAATGGATTCACATTGTACACATCTGAGGTGAGCAGGACGAGCACATTCGTTGAGTGTACTCCCTGGTAAGGCTAGAAAGAAAGCTGACATTGTGAGTGAACTGCTTTTGTGCAACCGGGTGCAACCCCGAACGCGGGAAGGGAGGAGAAATTGTTTACCGTAAGTAACACTGATTCGAGAAGAATTTCCACGGGATACGATTGAAATCAGTTTGAATCAGTCTGTTCCGGTTAATCCGATGCCCGCGGTTGTAATGATTTGGTTTACAATCAGAGAGGTAGGATGTCTGGATTTGGTTATGAAATCGATCATTCGCCTAATGACTCATTGTGGTATGCAAACTGCCATTTGTTTTATCCGACAAAAGTTGTTCTAGCAATATGCATGTATCATCACAAACACAAGCAAGATGGCTAGCCGGACGAAGGTCCATAATATCGGTCAAACGTCTCGAACAGTGAATTTCGTCAAAGTGTTTTGGATTTTGGTGATATACGCATTTGGAAGGCTTTGTGGACTCCGAAGTTGAGTGGGGTAGATCTCAAACAATGACTCATGAAACTAAACAGACAATCCACATTCTTAGATTAAAATTAGCTTTCTATTGTTTCAAAGAACGCCGTTGAAATTCAGATCAAAATGGGAACGTTAACTCTCACAGAGGGATATGGATTGGGCAGAACATTTTACTGACCAAGTTGTTCTGTTTCATATTTGTGAGGGATCCGCTGATTGTTTGGTGTTCGAAGTTGTAAAGCCATGTGGTTTCACGCTAATCGGTTGAAAACTACTGCGATTCTTTCACCTTAAACGTGCTGATTAGAAGGATTGTCTTATTTAGGAAGTACTAAATTGAACTATTTATTTGTCTTTGCACCCCAGATGTGCACATTTTTGCAATTTTTATAAAGTCTATTCTCTATGGTAGCTCAACAAAACGGCAGATGACCTCTGACCCCACAGCACCCATCGAACCTTTCAATACGCGATGATAATTCACAGAATGAAGTATGTTACGCACCCGATGGAGGCGGTAACATTTCTTTCGGATACTCCTGTACGATATTTCTAAAACGAAATAGTAATGGGTTCTCCTAGACAAGGTGTGTAGTTACGCTTAGGTAGGAAACACAGAATTCCTCTCCTCTTTTCCCCCACGAGGACGGACTATTTGTTTTGCAGAACGTCCCCTGCTCAATC
>UZAN01041228.1:14113-40349 GCA_900618425.1 Echinostoma caproni | reverse complement strand
GAGAGGAACAAATGTAATAAAAATCAGGATGTTGCACGAGTTTGGTCAATACCTGTATATGTATATATGTAACAAAACATAACATTGATTCTTCATTGTACTGGCTCTGAAAGAGCTGTCTATCCAATGGTTACCCGGTGTTGCAAACAAGGTTATTGTGACGAAAATACACTTCCTGGGTACAAGTATATGAATGAACTGACAAACGATAACCGGATACGCATGCCTGACGAGCGGCAAGAACCGCGATACCGGCCGTGTGCTTCCAGGGAAATTTTGTCTAGCCATTCACATACTACTTATTATGAAATATATATGTTGTTCACAGCATGCTAACCCACTGCGATTGTCCTTTCAAAGACTGTCGCGAACTGGATTTTTTTGAAAGACCTCTAGAGGTTGAAAATATCATTCACTTTCGCATCAAATTAGGTCTTAAGCTGTTTTGAAATACGTTAGATGGGTATGTTCTAAACACTGCCCCGGGAGTCAATAACAACGTTAGCTTTGTTATACTCAGTTCCTGTAGTTCCCCGCTTCTGTGCTCCCTGTAAACTAGATTGTATCTGTCAACTCAAATGATCGTATCATAATTATTATATACGTTTAACCACCTGATGCGATATTTAAACATTTCTTCATACTTTTATCTGAAACATCCATTTGTTTTAATTACCCTAAACGAATAAACAGATTTTGTCCTCTTTCAAATTTCCAATTATGTTTGCTTTACATCTTCCCTTTTCATACATTATTAATGTAATTAATATTAAACCAGGATTATGCAACAAGTAATAATGGATTCATCACTTTTGGTCCCTTGAGCAATGGTCAAAGTGAGGGATAAATTGGGTTACAATCGGAGGCACAGATACTAACCAACCAGCAAAGTTAAGCTAGGGTTTTGCATATAATGCGAACAATTGATGCGTCAATCACAAACACGAGGATTTCACATGTGTAGCTTGGCGTGAAAACGGCTCAATAGTTTTGCTATGATTTAAATAACTGTTAAAAAGATTGAAACAGCTTCTTTTTCAATTGCGAAACCCATAGTGTGATGAACAGCAGAAGGTGTGAACCGTAACATCACGAAGAATTACTGTTCCCTTACAGTAACCGGCAACCTGAATTTGGAATGAGGAATCACATAAGACTCCAAAAGGTTGGATGTGATATATGTATACACGGGCGACAACAAGGCCCCTTATCACCGAGGTAATTGGCTGGAAGCGGGGTTCGAACCTCGGATCTAAGGGCCAGTAGTATAAACTTCAACCGCTTGAGAGCCATTTGAACTATAATCAAACTTTTCACTGGTGGTGGTGGTGGACGATTCCATTGTCCGCCTACATACCAAAGCGTGTGACTGTCAGTGTGACTCAATCCCTCCTAATGCACCACATCCTCTACGCTTCTCTCAATTCATCTTCACTTCTGTCACCCACCATAAATTTAAACCTTTATACAGTCGCGTCACAACTTTTGAGGGTTCTGTTATACCTTACCTTTCTCATTTATAGGTTTCAACTTGAAATCAAATAAACTGAGACACAATCTCGTAAAACGCATACTGCAGTCTCTACCTCCAATACACGTTGTCGCTGATCATCATGAGCTTTTACAGGACATCTCATATCAATAATTCACGTACGGAAACATTAAAATTCTAATGTTTTTTTTTACTGAAACTGTTGTTTGCTACAGACAGATAAAGTGCGTTCTTTACTTCACTGGACATGACAGAATATTATCTTGTTCTTTATCTCGTGACTACCAACGGATTGTGATGAAGGTGCCTAGCCCACAACGCGAAACTGAATGAAGCTAAATTGACCGATATACACTTTTAATAGTTCCATGCAATAAAGCGGATCGCCTCGTTTCTCGTCTATTAAGACGGACAAATGAGTTTAAAAATTTAACGATCACCAACGCATAGTACAGCTATTGAGGAAAAAATGATATCAAGAAATATACTGGTTTTTCAATCATTCGTCAACTTAAATAGTTTAATTGATGGTTCCAGTGCGGGGAAATGATTTCAGTTGTGAGTATTTCATGATCCAGAATCTCTCTATTAGGTGCGTTTTAACTCGGCCTTTAGTTCGTCGTAATCGGTCACAATAATTGATAGCACGGACCGTCTAGCTGTGACTGTGACCTTGAGCGTAGGTCCTCACTTCCTCCACCGATCAGCATACTCGGATGCGCAAGAACAACAAAACACGGACTTGATGATCTCTGGCTTTCCAAACGGACACAGCACAGTATCGTTTGAAAATCGATATCCGGATAGATGTACCCATAGTTTCACTGTTTTGATCGAAAACGTCATTTATCAGGATTCTTTATGCTCCTAATTCACATCCGCTGCATTTTGCCGGAGCTATAGCGATCCAATAATTGCATCTTAATATGTGTACCGTAATATACAAACATGGACTGTGGACAAATTTTACCGTCACTTAAATCCTTATTTTAGTGTAAAATTCTACACAGGTCTGATCGAAATTGACCTTGATTTCATGGTTGACTTTGATGAAAATGGTATTTCTCGAATTCAATGAGTTAGCCAACAAACATAATATTATAAAATCGTATTCAATTTAATTACTCCGGGTTGAGAAAGAATTTCATTTGGTTATTCAATAGAGTTGCTATTATGGGTTATATATTGGATACAATAATTGCTCATAGCAAGTAACCGAGATGGCAACCATTTGTGGAAATAATTTTGGATAATTCTCGAGTCGCCCCTACTACAAAATATTACATTTTCATACTTTTCATAAAGTTTGCAATTTCCATGTTGAGATTATCTTATCTTGGCAACCACGGTCGGGCACGTCCAATTGACAGTCATGCAATCTAGAAACTACGTAGATTGAAGTAGACATGCGATAACTTATTGTCCATACCCAAACCATTAATATTGATGATAAATAGAATGAAATTCATTTTAATCAGAAAGAAAATATTTCAGTGCATCACATTCGGCAAGTACAGTACGATCTTCAGTATGCAACTATGAAAGACACAGCAAAATCTATCCGGATATGAATTTTGCAAGTTTACTTTGTGTTCCTTCTCCAAATTCATCTCCGGAAAAGACTATTTTAATCTCACAAATTGTCGTGGAGATCGTGACACAATTTAGCTTCCCCAAATTTATTGATTCATGAAATGTGTCCGACTGGCCAAATGGCTAACTAACACCCCCAGATTAGTGTTCGCAGATCAGAAATCAAAACGAAGTAGTTAGATGGATGCATCTTAAAAGTATATCTGTCTTGATCCGTCAATGAGCGAAGAGTTATCAATATCAGCCGGGAAGGCGAGGATTCCATATACTCTGAAGCACCTCGATTCACAGTTATGATGATGATCAATTGATGGGCCCATATGTGTATTTTACCACCCAGTATGTTTTTCCTAGACCGAGTGAATCGATTTCTGTGGACGAAAAATAAATTCAGCGAACCGTATTGATCAGGGATAATAAACCACGGTCGATAGATGAAATTGATGCACAGAAATGCGTCTTGAGATATTTTCCAAACGTGATAGCTTCATTCAAGACAAAAAAATCCCGACAAAATGTAATTTGTATTTATCACAGATGGGATAATTGTTTGTTGGTCTGGTAATTCACCCCATACCACACTATTTGTGAACAATTGTTTCACATGCACTTTAGTCAACACTCACCATCCTCGAACATTCGCATCTTTGTTCTAAGGAGGATACCTATCTTATGGACCCTTGATGTAAGGGGACTCCGAAATCTTTTCAGTCAACATCACCTCAACTTCTTTAGGGCACTGAAAGGTGATCGATGTGCCTCTGTCTAGTTTTCGGAAATTAACTATTGCAGTACAGTGTATGAATCTGGAGCACAAAAATGGGGATAGTTCACTGGTCCCAAAAGCAAATCTTATATTTTGGAAAATTTAACCCAGATCTGGAGCACAAGCACATATGTACACCCACCCACACACTATCTCTGTTCCAAGCGCGCGCTGGCCCAAAAACATAGTGGTTAGAACAAAATCGGGTTCATTGGAACAAAGAAGGTGCATGTCGCGAGAAGATCACATTTAGTGGGCTGGTGAAACCAGTACACTGATTTGTGCAGCTGGACAAGAATTACTAAAATTCGAAACGAAAGATCAACCCCGTGGCAAGTGGTCTGATTGCGTTAGCCCACTTTGAGCGGATAAAAGGGAACAGTCCAATTAAATTGATTATACATGCACTAAGTGTTAAAAAATTCATATTGTGGTTACTTGATATTGGTTTGAAAGGGCGCATTTAGTGTCAATTCGGCTTTGTGCTCAGATGGGATATCACAAAATTCCAGTCTATAGATAGACCGTAAAGCAAGTGGGTTATTTCAGCACCGAGATTGCTCACTGTTTTCGTCTATAGCTTATAAACGTGAACCTGTGAAAACTCCAAAAAGGAATTTGTTTTTCAAACACCATGAGAATAACTCCTGAAGCAAACATTAGCATTAAACTGTGGTCCAGAAAGATTCATTTATACTCACAATAGGTAAACTCAACGGGTAACCGATCCGGAAAAGCTAACAACCTCCGGATAACGTTCAATGGAAATCACATTGTAAAAGAATTATGTGATCCATTATGCGCTCTAAATCGAAAGTTCCGGCCGCTCAAATGATCGACGAGGAATTCAGATTCACGTGAGTATGTTTGGCAAGGCACAGTTCTGTCTCATGCGGTTGCGGTGACGCATAATACAATGGCGAACCAAGCCGTCAAAACTACCACAAAGACGGGCTGAACACTATCCAAAGTGGTTGATAAAGTGGATCACGAAAACCACACCCGACAGTCAGATGTCCCGTGGGCCATCTATTCGCAATAGCTTAGGACCTTCAGATGTTTGCCTGATTCTGCTTCCTCTACCAAATGAATATTGCGTAATCACAATACACAAGTTATGGCAGTTATGGAGTGTAATTGATTCAGTTTCAAGTGAGTGTATAGTTTGGTCGATGGATTCGTACTGCTGATGAGACCCAACCAAGTCAAAACAGCTGTTCAGTGCTTCTTAGCTTTTGAGTTCACGCTTCATTTACTATATAGACCAAGAATTCACCTTTGAAGTCGATTCACTGTCGTTATCTTATTTAGTGGAATAAAAAGTCGAAATAAGTAGTTTATTCGTTGTGAAATTTATTATTCATTTCTATTTTTATTTCGTAATCAATTTGCTCAAATTAAATTAAATATGATTTTCGGGAAGGATGACGCAGTCAATCGCAGGGATATTATGTATTATTAATATTATTATTGTTGTTGTTGTTGTTATTATTATTATTATATGTACACAGAAAATGGGGTGGATTAAACGGTTGTGATGGGATTCAAACACAAGACCTTTAGGTCAATAGATTGATGACAATCGCTTGACAATAGCTTGTCTGTACACTTCCCTTAACTGGGATTTATCAATGCAGTGTGCTAGACAAAAGGACCTGCTTGTTTCACGTTAGCCATTGAGCAAATTAAAAGAAATGGTAACTTCTTGTGACAAATACATTATTACTTTGGCTGCATTGAGCAATACAATATTCTAGGAACAGCTGCTTACACAATTACTGATCGTTCTTCACAACTTATATTATTATTCCAGAGTTATCATAATTTCTAAAGTTTTTATCATTAAGATTCATCAAACAGGTGAGAAATTATGTGCGTTGTAATAAGTAGTATGTGTTTGATGGGACAAAATTTCCCTGGAAGCACACAACCGGTTTCGCTCTGATTGCAAACCATCAGGTGTGTGCATCCCGTAGTCTCTCTCATCTACTCATCCATACCCAAACCATCCAAACCCTTCAGGGATATTCTGTTCAGGCTTTCACATACTACTTATTACAACCTATTTCGCTGTTGGTAGCATCCAGACAGCAAAAGCATCACTTTTATTCACCAATGGACTGTTGTAAAAAGCATGTTCGTAAATAAAATACACACCGTGTCGCTGAATTGAGTTTTGTGGCGAAAATTGTGAGTGTATTAACACGTTTACTCTCAAAATAGGTCATAAATAGATGGATAGAGTATAGGTGGTGAATGTTGGGATTAGCCCATTCGGTTTTTCACAGGCACCAGGCAGCCACTGTTGATGATGTTCGGTGTGGGTTTCACTTCTTAGTAGATCGTTAATTCCCCACTGCTTGTATGCATTTAAATGCGATAGAAACTTTTGTGATAACCAACAAACAGCACTGGACAGCTGTTTGTGATTTGAAATTCCAGCCCGAAGAATCACGGTTCAAGTCCTGATAGGGACACAACAAAATACACACTGCTGATGAGTCCCAACCAGGATGAAATAGCTGTCCAGTACTCTTTTTCGGTTATCACAAGCATTTTCATCGCATTTAGATAGGTAGATTGTTTGAATCCGTTCCACTCCGTTACGTGTTCGGGCATTTTCTAATCCACAAAAACTGCTTATATCATTTTATTACTAAAACGTCACGGGAAGTGGTATTTATTATTCGCTTATTTGTTTCCCTCCAGTTCACTTCGTTACCGATTTGTTTAGTATTTGAGCAATGAACTCAATGAACAGTTTTACACTGAAATTCATGTTTCAAAATCGATGTAAATGTACCGTATTTAAAAAAACAACACTTGAAGGAGAAAAACGTGCATGAAATCACCTGTCGGTCTTGAGAAACAATATTCCACTAGCTAGAGTCGTCTGTTTATACGGCAAGTTATTCTAACATCTTTTGCGGTTGCTGAAGATCCGGCATGTTTTTATGTCCTCCCCGCCCGACCCCGACCCGATTATTTGGAACTCTCGCTCCACTGAGCGCTGATCGAACCGAACTGATGCAGCTGGTACCCCCTATCATCGTTGGGTATACCACCGTCGGGCACTGGACAAAGTGCAAACAGATGTTTCTACTAGCCGATTGCTACCTGTCGCAGACGCCCACACGATTTCTGCGGCACAGGATCTCTGATCCCGGGTGCACCCACCCACCAACCCCTGCTGAACCGATCGGATTGTTGTTGTGTTAGGTCCGGTGGATTTGTTGAGTGTTTTTTTTCGTGCCACGGCGTCACAGCTGCTGTTTTTGGCCTTCGTCGCAATCTGGTTGGACAGTTGTAACGATAAGTAGTAGTAGTAGTTGTTGTAGTAGTAGTAGGAGTAACGGGACAGGTTTCTTACACGTTCAGTCTCCTAAATAGTCATTCACCCCATCCCAACCGCGTCATACACGGAGCCTCTTCCCCTATCCAAAATAACATCCACAAGTACACACACTGGAAAACTTTTGTGCCAAACGTTTACAGACATTTACGTGTTTGTCTGTTCCATTTTAAAACTTAGCCATAAAACCATTTTCACGCGCATACACACACACACGGTGGTATCCAGGCTGAGTTTGTACTGAGAATTGCTTTTCCATTGCACTTGTTGAAAATTGTTTTTAAAATATATGTTTGGTGTGTTTATGTCATCCAAGGTTTAAACGAAGTTTATTTGGCGCCCACGTTTCTCGTCTGGTATGTGTTATTTCTCAATCACGAAATCGGTGACGTTGTTAGATGTTTCCACCTCTTATGTTGCAACTGTGACAAGTTCACAGTAGCCCCCGTGGGATTCGAACCCAAGCATGGACGCCGCCTACGCCTTTATACAACGCAATCTCTACCAGATACGAGGTCACATCGACAGACCACTGATCTTTTCACATTCGAATCATCCATTCATTCATCTATTAGTTCATGCAAGTAAACGAGCATAGAAACCGGTATAATATAGTGTAAGCACATAAATCCCTACTTCCTCTTATTGCCAACATACATCAAATCCTACTGGGATTTCCTTTGAAACATAATACCCCACGGTTTCACGACTATCCCCACGCCTTCGGTTTATGTACCCACTGATCCGGCATTGTTTTAAAGTCACTGCCAATGTGTCGTGCCCTCCATTTAAACGTTCCCATTTGCGTCCGTATTCCTCGTCCGTATTCAGTGCTGTTTTCTTCATATAACTATTTCCAAGTGAATATAATCCCTTACCATAACTCTTTACTATTTATGTTCGGTGTTCTACCTTGACTCTGCGACTGATCTTATCGTAGACAGACTTTGAAGCACGTGACCAGTTTTTGTATCAGACTGACTACTGTTCGAATGCAGAGCTTGTTCAAGCCGTAACCGCTCTTAAAAGGCCCAACGACTTGACCCGTCTTGAACATCTTGAATATTCACTTGTAGAAAAACCACACCACTGTAAGGAGTTTAATGAGTAGTTCACAGAGCAGCGAGATATCATGAAGCAATTAGTAGAACAATAAACTGTTTTTGTCACTTTTAAATCGGTTCCTGCATCTAAACGAGCGGTAAGGTCTGTATGCCCAAACTACAGCCGGATGTAAATTTAAATAAGCCAGGCGTACTAGATCACGGAAGAGACTGCCGGGAGGAAGTGAAACTGAAACTGTCATTGCCACCCCACGGTTGCTCCAGCAGAAGCGGGACGGATGAAATCATTGTTTTAATCGGAGACTATGTAATCACGGAAGGGTTCACAACCAATGTTACGGTGCTTTTATTCTCCACTCATCTTTTTGGTATATTTCTTTTTGGCGAGGCTTTCTCATTTCGTTTTGTAGAGACAACAGGTTGATACAAGTGAAACTTTATAGGGAGGATCTTGAATATTCAGCTTTTACTCACTCAAACAAATACTTTTGCCTCTGGGTTATTCCTCAATCTCCTGTCCGTTCCTCCTGCTAGAGTAAAATACTTTTAGAAACATTGTCCATACACTAGCTGATTACGTATCTTTATAAAAACACTGTTTTCCCTTCACAAACTTGAAAAGAGAAGTCCTATTCATGGGTTTTTGCAGTGCATCCGTGATCATTCCACTGTGCACACATGTACACGTGCACATGGCAGTCAAGGTGTAGCTTATAACTTTGAATGCTCTTCCGGTTGTCGATGTGTGACACTTCTCAATCACTGAGCTTTTTCAAGCTGATTAATGTGCTCAATTATGCTACTGATAACGCATTTTGCGACGGATGCTGTGAATTGTGATAGTTTTTATTATCCCCGTGGTTGTTGCAACTCGGCGGAGAAGATTAAGCAGTCTGAACGGTCCCTTCTTCGATTACACAATTGAGATTTCAACACCATCGCCGAACTTCTTCGTTTTAACTTCGGAAACATTCCTCCCGTTACCACCTGCTTCGTGAATATTACTAGTATAGCTTTTGTACACCAAACAAATGTAAATAAAAAGATTACTTCATTCAGTATTTTCGAAACAATTGTACACTAGAGTTTGAACCCCTAAAGGCAAAATGTTTCCGGATACTCGGTATACGTACAAGGTGCAGAAAGACTGGCAAAGAAAATGTAAACTGTAATCTGTTGTGAATATGATTCAGCGATTAAAACTCGAAGAACCAATGATCACCAGATAAATACAACTCGCGAGTCATAGGGATCGCTGTACTTGGACTGCAAGGATGTAACTCAGTCGATGTCACTGGTTACCGATGATTTTCTACTGCTATAAATGTGATTTAAAGCAGCAGCAGAGTGTAAATCGTTTTAGAGATGCCTTTGGGTTGATTAGCCTTCAAGAAGCACTGTGCTCCCAAATGTCAAGTGCATGACGCGTGGAATCCGATACAAGTCACCAACAGCTGTAAGGTATGACTTTATTGAACTGCTCGAAGGGTTTCCCGCCAATACATCGTCTAGCTATATGCAATGCTAATTTTTGTAAAAGCAAATGACACGTTTTATGCGTCTGGAAACTTTGCACTCACCCCTCGTTTATCCCAGTTCTTCTGTATTGTTAACTCTTGCCACGCTACTGTCTAAAAAGGCCTTTACAAGGTCACTTCTGTGGTTCGAGCATCAGGGAAAGGAAGCTCGATACTTTTAGAAGATGGCGTGAGTCCACAATAAATAGATTGATCCATTTGGAATTCGGGATCATCAGTACTGACCAGAATTATAGTGATTTGGCTGTCTACCATTCTTCTGTCCAGTTAGTGGAATGCTTTTGACAAATTGGCACTATATTTTGAGGAATCAACATGTGAGACTTATTACTAGTGTGAAAAACTTGTGGGAACGACTTGTGGGATTTACAAATCACCGTTTTCAGAATCAACTTGTGCTCTGTAAGAGAGAATTGTTACCTCATTAACAATAGCTCGCACCCGGTATTTCACGGAACCGTTCACCATGGTGCGGAGCAAACGAGTGTTTTCATTACCGTCCACACAGTTTGTTTCTATTTAAACAAACTGCGCCACCAATGACATTTGGATTGAATGTGAATTGTTGCCTCTTCGTTGTCAGGGGATTGACGCTGTCTGTCATTTCGAAGGCTGATTTTCACAGGTGTTGCATTGATCTGAACTCATCTGGTATTCAGGGAACAGTGGCCCACCTTTGATTCACTCTTTCGATGACCGTTTTACATCTTCAGGTATGTTTATTTGAGCCATACATAGGAGCATAGTGATATTTTTCTAGCATTGGGGTGTGGGGTTATGGCCGTTTTTTTCTGTCCATCTCCAGTGCATTCGTGTTAATGTTTTTGTTTCGAATGAGGAATGGAAGGAAAACGAGGCTTGTGAACACCTGTTTTCCAGGTCCAATTTGCCCATACTGATAATGAACTTCCGACGACGGGCTAAACGACCAATAATTTACCATTGAAACCCCGTAAATCAAACATTTTACACGTGCGTCCACTTTGTCGNCCATACACACACACACATATATACTGGGCGTCACTTACCACCTCGTCCACTTCAGAACCACCTGATCTCTACGCAGTTCACATTTCCCGGTAGTGTTTTTGCACGGCAGTATAAGTACACGCAAATACATAGTACTTACTGGCAAACAAACGCAAGCGAACCGATAAGACAGACAGTGAGTGCTATCTGTCTGCCAGAGTAACTTGTCCGTTCTGTGTCTGTAGCTGCTAGAGCTTTTGCTCCTTTCCGAACAAAAAAAAGAAATCAGTATCAATGAAGCAGGCAAACGAATAAACACATCATCACTATCCGACGGATGTTGCTGCATCGCATGTGTCCGTGCCCGTGTCCAGTGTAACATGTGATACAGCTGTGCGCCTAAGTGCAATGTGCACCAAACCGTCCAAAACGACGTCGGCGGAAAAGTGCACGGAGGACCATGTCGTGGTCAACGAATAGTTGGTTAGCTTGTTCACGTGACCCAAGCCGACTGCCTGATGGGTGACTTGTTTAGGCTACTTCCTGTCCTGTTTGCCACAAGTTTTCTTTTTTAAACTGCTCAACGAAATGTATGAAATACCGAGCCGTTCTTGATCCGGTACTATTGATCCGGTTGTGTTAGTTGTGTGGTTTGTGCGTCCAATATAATTAAATTGAAAAAGATAGAATTCTGATTGAAAAATTTTAGTTATCGACAGAATAATTCCCGATTTTTTGATGAACTAACAATCAATATGTAAGACTGGAGAATTGCTGATATTGATGAGTACAAACTTCAGATGAGTTTGATCAAAATTGGAATACATGTAAGCCAAACTAAGCTATCTTTGGCGAAGTTACGAAATCCGGTTGTCTGTACAGGATAGAGCGCATGCGCAGCACTTTGGCCAATGCTGCTTTACGGCACAAAGACCAAATAGACTGCACGTCGCGCAATGCTTATCGAGGCAGATATTGGTTGGAAAAGTTCAAAGGCGGCCAAACTAAGACCTAGCCGAGGGTATGAAAACGTAGATCAGGACACTGGGTCACGTAGGTCACGTAGGCTTCCTGGATATGGACCTCGAGGTCATGGGAATTGGTGGTTAGAGAACACAGTGAGTGATAAAACTGAGTGAAGCAAACAGTGGCCCTCGTGCATACACCCATTAACCTTGCAATTTTAAATTATATAAATTCTTTTTTTTCACTCTGACACAGAGTTGAATATCCCAATCTTCCTTGCGCTTTTTCATTCCAATGAGCAATCTAAAGGCAACAACCAAAATCGCCACACAAAGGTGAATGATTGATGGCTATAGAAACTTAAACTGAAGCCGTATTATACACCACAAGTAAAAGCAAGATTAATAATATTCTTAGTAAAAATCATAATAGTATGTTTAATTTCTTCCGTGCCACTTGTAAGAAACGCCAAATGGAGGTTCAACGGAGAGGGGAGGCAATTACCTAAAGACTGAAATAGAAAGAAACCGGGTGGTTTCACGATGATTGTGACGCGGTTCAAACACAAGCGCTACAAGAGGGTGGGCCGAAGCAATCTATGTTTTATCCCCGATGTAACATTGGCTTTGGCTTCTGGTCTTAGTTGATCAGGGTGATACAATGGACTTAGTGTACCTCGAATTCTCCAAGATATATGACCGAAGAAACCACAAAATAATACTGAATAAACTACACAAATATGGAATTCGGGGACTTGTACCATTTTGGCTAGAATATATTTTTTCGACAACGCACCGTAACAGTTCAGGTTTCTGGGTCACTCTCTGATCCTATCAGCCTAACCCGAGGAGTTCCGCAGGGATCTGTGCTCGGTCCTTAACCTTTTCCAGTTTTTATGAACTTCTTAACGGACATTCTGGGGCTAAAAGCGATAATGTTTTCCGACGATTTAAAGATATGGAAGATAACGATAAAACCTGAGGACCTACTGGCACTTTAGAAAACATCTAACGCTGTTTATCAATCGAAATAATATCGAGTTTGATGCATCAAGATGCACGGTCGTATCTCTTCGCCACCAAACTCGGTAGCCGTACTCCTTGAGAAATCTACAACTTCCTTATGATTCGAATGAGAAGGAATGTTTCATTGTTCAAGACGGCCTAAGTTATTCTTTCAACTGGTTCAGGGCGTTACCAATCGCTGTAAAACATGTTGGTTTGATAAAGCGAGTATTTGGTAAACTTGAATCTACGCTGTTCCCACGGTTGTTATCAGCCTACATTTGACCCCACATAGAGTAGGCAATTCAAGCGTGAAAGTCATGGCTGTAACGCGATCGTATGATTCTGGAACTTCCACAAAAAAATGGCCACTAAAATGGTCAAGAATTATGTGGAAAGACCGCAATCATAAAGGCTTTACTCCACACAGCATTACTGAATTCGAGAGAACTTCGTTTTGGTGTATCAAACAATGCTGAAATTTGATCACTCATGTCGTTCACTGTTCGCCTTGTCGTCCAACACTCACCTGAAGGGGCACTCATTCAAACTAGTGCTCTAAAAATATCGACTAGAATGCCGGCGTCTTCCAGTCACGCTCAGAGTATGCATTATTTAGAGTTTCCTACCACTCCACATAGTTTCTGCTCCCACAATTGTTTCCTTTAAGCACAAAATGAATGAAACTTCGACACCCATAGCAGTACACGAAACAAAGAAAATTCGTGAAATTCCTGATCTCTCTATGACCCGTAAATCGCTCATCTTGTGTAACAATCCCTATGGGATTGTTTCCACCTCGCCCGTACTTTCACCTCAATTCTTTCTGTAAACATGATCAACTGAACGGTTCAATGACCCCATTGAATGACAAATTTTATCCGGATAAATCATTACTGCAATTGCTCTTGTGGTGGTCAAAAGTGCACGTCCAACAGAGAGAGAAATCGTGGGAGTAGTGCATTTGCTGTGAAAGTAGATCAACCGTTGGAAACAGGCTGACGCACTTTTAGTCAAACCAGTTGAAATTGCTTGATAAATAGCAAGTCCATAGGTAACACATTTCACCATGATCATTGACCTGTTACTACCACATTTGGTTTACCGAAAGTGAATTCAATACCTGCGGAACGAATAGTATTCTACTGGTCTTCGATTGTATCAGGTTCCTTTGGCCACAAAATAATTGAATCGGATAAATGTGATCAATAAGCATGTATTTTCGGCGTAGTCACCGTTGTCTATGATGTACAATTAAGTGTTAGAGAAGTGCTTACCGTTGGCCATTCTGAAAGTATCAGTTCACCTCATCACTTGTTGCATTGATCACTGAAATCTTTTGAAAGCATGCAATCTATCATTCCTTCATATATATATATATATATCCATTTGACATACAAGCGAAAAAACCATACCATTATTAGTAAAAGGGAGACATTAGCGGAAGGAATATTCCCCAAACATAACAAAAGTATACTGATTTCTGGGCACGAAACTCATTTTATTTTATCCGTGAACAGTGCTCCAATCAAGTTTGATTACTCGGTTCACCGAGGAATAGAAAAACGTAGAACAAACCAAATGAAGACCATTTAAACATCATTTTATAGTTCTGGCCCTGGACACTTTCGCTGCATCTGAGCTGAGGCTTGCCAACGAAAAGTCACAAATCAATCGGACCTTGTGTATGGTTTTGCAAAATAGTGAAAAAACTGAATGCGAACGAGTGTAGACTTAACGAGACAAAACGAATGTGTTGAATACGTCTTTTTAGTTGGCAGAAAGCAGAACTATTCATTCACTTTTAATAGCAATATTGATTACTTCGACAGTACTGAACATTCCAGTACATGTGACTCAATATGCCCCTTTTCGATCCTCCTGTTGTTGCGTCATCTACAATTAGTGTCTTCCTGTTGACGAGTATTTTCTTTTTTTCTTTACATTTTTACTTCTTTTTTATTGAATATATACAAAGATACAATTTTCAGGAAGGAGAAGCGGCCAATTAAATGTCTACCATCCAGCACATTATGAGGAGTCAGGTGGTGGCGGTGGTGGGATTCGAACCCACTCCCCCGAGCCCCCACTACCACCGATGCACAACGCATGTCAGTAGTACCCGGCTGTGGTGACCCCGAATTGGGCGGCCTCGTGTTGAAGCCAGTCTGTGATCTGCTCCGAAACCCGTACCGGTTCGATTTGTTATTCTGGAGTGGATAATCGTTAAAATGCAACAAAACTGTCAATCAATATTCGTAGGTTGACTTTTCATGTTTGTCAAACAGAAGTTGTTAGAGACAATGATAAGGCGTTATCAAAAACATAATGCCGTCATGACTGCTGACAGTAATCCGAATGGGTGTCTTTCAAGTATCGTCTTTTTATTACACACATTTTTGTGTGATGAACAGCAAACAGGGTGAACCCCATAGTCACGAAGACCTGCTGCTTAGTGACGAAAACCGGCAACCTAAGTCCCAGGACCTAGAGTGGCGAACCTCTAGGTTAGGTGTAGTATTGAACCGGACGAAAGCGAGGCTTCCCACCCCCAAAGCTGGGTGCTGGCTGCGGGGCTCGAACCTCGGACCATAGGGTTCAAATGCAAATGCGGAATTCCCTTCACCAAAATGGTGTAAAAACCACAGGGGTCGAAAGGTTTACTCGTAGATGAGTTGCACATGGAATATCCTAGGACCGATTATTCACGCCTTTGAATATTGCCAACAAAATACATGGCACACAAACGCAAACAAACCACTTTTCAGTCATGTCCTAATCGTATCAACTTTTGAGAATCTGAGAAGCCGATTTTGGTAACTGTTTGACGTCAAATCCGTTTATCGGGTCCGAATTACAATTCGCTATCGTTTATTCTTTTACATACTGTCACTAGCTCAGAGGGGGGGGGCAATACCGCTCATGGACATAAAATAATGCGAAATATTGGGCGAACGTGAAGATCCAGGCAAGGGTGGAGGTGATGAGCTGAATTTGCACAGACGCATTCCGGTTTGTTTTTTTATTTTATTTTGATTAGTATCGTTTACCACACATACATGCACTAAAGTGAAACAAAGCCTGAAATGGAGAATACCAAACTCAGTCGTCAGTCGACACGCGGCATTCAAAAGGAACATTCCGATTCCTGTTCCCGTTGTACGAACCCGTAATCATTATTGCCAAACGGGCAAACTTGATATTCACCCAGTGTGTTACATCTAGACTGCTGAAGAAAGATGCACCGGAAGGAATCGTGTTTCCACATATGACTCATCGACACCAATCCTGGGTGAGAGGAATGATAATGAAGAGGGGGCAATGCGGTCGTCTTACACGGGTAAGATTTGTGGGCACAAGTGGGTGGGTGGGTGGGCACGCACGCACGCACNCCATCCGGCACGCGGATTAAAACCGAGCGCGGAAGGGGGTTGCCTGTCAGTTTCTTTGCATGAGGGGTCAAACCAGGTCAATACGAGGCTACGGTCAGCTGGGTTACTTGTATTGGGCAACAGGCGCCAGTAGATGCCGGCCGGGGATTGTAAACAACTTGCTCAGTTGTGAACGGATTTCATGCTATTTGTTTTAGACATTTTATTTATACAGAAGAAACGGTCTGGTAGAAAATAAAAATTGTTTACAAACCTTTGTGGTTAATCACTTTTTTATGCCCCCAGTCTCATTTAATCCCCAAGATGGATCTCGAGTAGTCTGACGCAATTTTCACTCATTTTACACTTAGTGACAAACATTAGTAATGACCATTCGGGGTGCCATATCATTTTGGTGGGATATTTTTGGGAACTTTGATTCATCATTCAGAATTTCGACTACCTTCCGGACGTAATCGGATATATTAAGTAGGAATATACCGGATCTCTTGTCCGGTTTCGTTATGATAGCTTCCGCGTTCTGTTGTGACTCTCTTAGTTTCTTTAGATGTTCTCTTATCAATCCGTTAGTCAATGATCTGGCACTCTGATATTGCTACCATGTGTTCACTAAAGTAGACTTAAGTTGTTTCGTTTCCAGCTGAGATGAGGGACACAAGTCGGAGAACTGAGCACAAACATTTTCAAACGCGACCTCCATAGTTATTTGCTTGAATATTCGACCCGAACAGTAGAACTTTGGCCCCAAGGATAACACTTATGCCGATGTTTTGTCTAGATTTATATTTGAAGTTGTAGTCGAATCTATCTGGATTCATGCCNACACAATAAATATGACTAGTATCAAAGAAGGATTTAAAAGGAAAAAGAGAGGGAAAGTAATTAAAGTATTCAAGAGTTTGTTTCATAATTGGTCCCCAATTATCACTTACTCCGATGTTACATAACAAGTCACTTGTCGGCGATCCGGCCATGGGAGCTTGAGTGCTTGCACATGTTTTCGCTAGATGTCACATCTCTGTTCACGAATGTTCCGATCGGTGAAACAANGAAACAATTGATTATTTATGCACCTATATCGAAAGTAACGGAATTGACGTAGGCCTACCGACAGATGACCTTAGAGAATTGTTATTCATCTGTACTCACAATGTGCAATTCAAATTCAATGAGGAAATCTATCGCCAGAAGGACGGCGTAGCAATGGGATTCCCTCTAGGGCCCTTGTTTGCCGATGTTTTCCTGTCTAAAATAGAAAACGGTCCACTTAAAACACATATCAAACAATGCGTACTGTACAAACGTTACGTAGACGATATTTTGTGCGTGGTCGATTCTACAACGGAGTGTCAAAATATACTAGATCATTTCAATGCTACGCATCGAAATTTGAAATTCACGATTGAAAATGAAGCAAACAGTCAACTAGCATATTTGAATGTCTGCCTAACTCGCTGTGATGACGGATCCATCAGTCGGTCAGTACACAGGAAGGCGACTTGGAATGGGCAGCTTTGTACCACTCAGTATGAAGAAGAATCTCATACTTTGTTTGGTCAATAGAGCTAGAAAAATTTGCACGCAGGACATGCTGGTTGAAGAACTCCAAAATGTGCGCAATATCTTCATCCAAAATGGATATTCGGAGCGTTTGGTGGAATCTGTGATGCAAGGACAAGAGGCATTTTCCCAGGAGGGAAATTACTGAGAAGAAGTCTGTATACATTTCTTTACCGTTTAAAGGTGACACCTTGGCAGAGACTGTGCATAGAAGGTTATCAAATGCCATCAACAGAACGTTCTACGCGGCTAAGCTTCAAACTCAATTCGCATCTAGCCCGCTGGTGTATTTACGGTTGAAGGATAGAGTGCCTGATTCTGCGGCCTCTTTCTGTATTTACTCTTTCACCTGTTCCTGTGGAGCAAAGTATGTTGGCCGCACGACCAGGCGTCTGTCCGAGCGCGTCCGTGAGCATCACCCTGCGTGGTTGCGAAGTGGAGCAATTAAGTCAATCACAAGTGCCGTCATGTCGCACCTTGTCGACACTAATCACATTGTAAAAATGACCGAAGCGTTTCGACCCGTGTATAGAGTTAAGACGGGGTGGTCTATATACGTGCGGTTTCGCATTCTATCCACAGCGGAGGGAGTTTTCATCCGTCTTCACAACCCCCCTCTGTGGGCTCCGAAACAATTTGTACAAGCACTCAAGCTCCCATGGCCGGATCGCCGACAAGTGACTTGTTATGCAACATCGGAGCAAGTGATAATTGGGGACCAATTATGAAACAAACTCTTGAATACTTTAATTACTTTCCCTCTCTTTTTCCTTTTAAATCCTTCTTTGATACTAGTCATATTTATTGTGTTGTAATGGCATGATTAAGACACACTGAAAACGAGCTTGTTTGCCAATTTGTGTTCTCATTATGAGCTCCGTGGGACCTTTTGAACGCTATCTGGATTCGTTGGGAACTCACTCATCGGTTTTGAGGGATTCCAGCGCTTCATAAAAAATGCATGCTTGCGTTCCGCTGGTATTTTCACGATCGACTGAACGTAATCCTCAAATTTCTGTCTTTCATCCACCGAAAATTCCTCGAGCACACGCGATGAAATCACTAAGCTTCATTCTAAATTGATGCAATGGTTGCACCCAGTATCGCATTCGTTGAGGGCTTGACAACTAAGCGAAACGTTAGAAATGTGAATTCGATTCCGTCGCAGAATAGTTCAGTACTCTTTCAGTTAGTTTTATTTGTCAACGCCAGTTTCGTACGGAACTTGATACAATCGTTAAGTTCTTATAGTGCAATGGGGTCTTTGGCTTGTTTCAAATGTTTAAACAGTCCCACTGAACACATAATGAGTACACAAATTGGCAAACAAGCTCGTTTTTAGTGTTTCTTAATCATGCCGTTAGACCACAATATATATGACAAGTAACAAATAGGGATATACAAGGGATTGATTTGTGTTGTATTCAGGAATACAGTACTGGCCGATTGTGATGCAATAAAATATTTTCTTTATGATCAAAGGGAGTTTCATTATATTTATCACCCATATTAATGCTTTAGGTATGGACAATAATTTATATCTTGTCTACTTCGATGTACGTAGTTTCTGGGCTGCATGATTGTCAATTAAACGTGCCTGACCTTGAGTGCCAAGAATAAATGATCTGAACATGAGAATCGCAAACTGTATCAAGTATGACAATGCAATACTTTCTAATAAGAATGACTCAAGAATTATCCCAAATTATTTCCGTCAACACTTGCCATTTCCCTTATTTGTAATGAGGCATTTACATCTTGCTTATTATCAACGTCAATTTGTTGTTAATAAAAACTGTTCCATTCTCTCTAGTTAGCTCTTAACTCATCATGGTCTAGGTCAACCACTACTGATGAAATGGAAGTATCCGCTAAATTTTGAACCGTTCCATCTGCTGAGTGTAAACGATTCAGGAAAATCACGGATATAAAGACTCTCCAAGGTTTGTTTATTATTAGTTTTGAAAAAATTTTCTTCATTATAAATACTGTTGTCCATACGAACCAACAAGTGTTTCACATGGGCCTGTTGCTTCAGTTTCGATTAGACCTGTATTGCTTTTGCCCGGGTGAGATTGGTTCCCATGAAAGACTTGCCAACAAACCGATCTTGCAAACGGTGCCAGCGAACGGTATCATATAGTTCCAATAAGTAAACATGATTGCAGTGATTCAAGCGCATCACGGTTTGGCTGGTAATTGAATTGATCGATTAAGTTGATCACCTATAGTTTGCAAAGTGCAAATTCCTTCCGCATGATATGGATGCTGGATGGATCCACAGTTGAGCACAGATTGCACAACTTAACTCTCCCAATCAATCAACTTGATCTACGATCGATTCATGTGAATTATTAAGTCACGTGCTGTACGCTTTTCATTCTATTCCTGTCATCAGGCGCCACATTTTCAATTCTCCTATTAAAAGCATATCTCTACGACATGCTATCTCTAATCCAGACAGCGTATGCACACAGCAGGAATAGAACTGATCAGACTGAATTCTGACTAAGGAGGAATCAAGCTTTAGGAATGCTGCATGATTCCTCTCTCTCTCTCTCTGGTTTTCAAGAACCCGTGAGCATAATTTTAGTTGTTTTCAAATTACGCGTGCAGGTTAACTAGTGACGAGTAATATTCATTTTCATCTACGTATTTTACATTGATATTTCTTTACATGCCCTATGAATTCAACGAACTCTCACCGTCATACGTCTTCAAGCTCGAACTCCATCCACTTACGTTTTGGGTCACCGACTCTGGTGTTTGATCTGACCTAAACAATGCTGTCGTTCGGATCAACATCTGAATTCGCCTTCACTTGTGATCATAAGCTTCGTTCATTCTTCGCCTAACTATAGATGATATTTTTTGAGCAAATAACACAAAAATGGTGAAAAGACATTCGCTTATTAGGACAGCATTTTGAGGAATATGTTCATATGATTGGATTGTACTGAGGCATCGCTGGCGTCCCTCTGTTTGGGTTTTGAATCCCACCAAATTCCACCGTGTGCATTTTAGCTGATTACCTCCATTGGATTGGCCCCCGGTTTTCTCGAACAGTTTTGTTTTATTTCTGACAAATCTAAAGCTGCCTTTTTTTATTCCACCATTGTGAACGTCTACTTCGCAATCTGGATTTTTTTCTCTTATCGTTTGTTAAGAACACTTTAGTCTACTTATGGAAATGTAACTTGTCAGAAAAAAGTTGTACACTAGCCAGTAACTAGGTTACTTTTGACAGAGTGACTGACCCGTCTGAGTGGATCATTGTTCGGTATGCTAGTGGGTGCGTGTAGCACATTTTCCAGTCGAGAGTTGTTGATTCTCACACCCTTCATTGTGTTAGACATGGGGGTAAGTGACTTAAGACTGATAGCTCATGGGCGAAAGAAAACTGATGCTACACAGGGAGCTGTTCACAGCAGTGCACAAAATGCCTGTTGCCAGGGGATGCGGTAAAATCAAACCAACCGATAGAGTCTCAATGCTTTAAGAATTTTTACGGACTGATTTTCATCAAAAATAAATGTCATCCACCGTGTAGGGATTAGTTAAACTTCCGCAGACTGTAAAATCACAACTTAGGAATGATAAATTGCATGTAGTTTCAGATTCTGATGAGGCAGAACGAATTGATTGAACTGTAACATTTGCAATTAATCCATTCCTTCGCTCAAATTAGTGATCTCGAGTGCACCACTCACAAGCAGAATTCTTCGGTCTCCATCCAGGAGGTTCATGGTTCATGTTTTGCCAGGGACACGAAAATTTCACACAGAGATTGTTGTCTGTGTTTCTCGATCTCTGCAAGACTACCACACCTACTCCCACATTCGTGACCTTTATTTAGACAGAATCACATCTTTCGGAACAAGCGGGATTAAACATGCACTCTGACTGTGGAAACAATCATGGAGGGAGATCGAAGAGTGAGTTAGTTCAATCGGTATCAAAAACCCAACCTTTGTCCTCTTTTAACATGTTGATGAACCAGCTACATTTCAGCTCGATGATAAACCACTTGCTCCAAGTTGAATGCTGTTCCGTTACTCTCCCTCAGTGCCGTTTAGCAACTCACCAATCACAACTGTTGCGTAAACACCGCTTGACTAATGCAATGAGTCAGGCCCGTATTGTTGCTTTTGGTGTATCATATTCAAAATCAACTGAATACTACTCACAGGCGTTTTACTGAGTGAAGCAATAAAGCACATTTTGGACCTCTTTTCGATCAGAGCAACATACTAATTTTCTTCCTCACTTTGAACTAGACAACTCATCAAAAAGCCCAAGTTTATGTCGATGGTTCTATCAATAGGGTTCTGGTGCGTTTTGGGGGTTTTCTTTTTTGTATACCATACATCTAAATGAGAGGAACTGCGGATTTGCAGGCAGGTGGACTATATTGAGACGATTATGGGAACTGGTCAACCAAGTTACAAATGAAGGAAATCAGTAGTATCGATCCGGACGCAAAGAGAGATTGCCAATCAAATTTAAAGCACTAAAATAATCGATTTCACCGAATGTTGAACTTCTGTTATTCATCGGGACTTGAGCTCTGAGCTGTTTACTCTATTTTCCTTCTGAATTGTAATGTCTGGTTCGGATCCTGTTGAAGACAGTTATCGTAAGCACATGTGATTGAAGATCACGAACATGACAGTAAATAGAGTGTAGAATGAAATATGAATGAATGAAAACAAAAACGCTGCATTTCTAAATACGTTTATCAGTCAGTCAGTTAGAACTATTTCTAATCGCACTGAACACTTTCAGTGGGGGGTCACAGTCAGTTATTATGAGCAATGCTTACAATCTGTTCTTGTTCTTCTTTTTCTATGGGGTTTTTCGCATAATTCCTTGTTTTAATCTCTTCATTTTACTGCGTTTCACTGAATATATAATGTTACAATTTTGCGCGCAAAGGGCAAGCGACCAATCAAAGAGTTGCCATAGAACAAACAGACAATGGGGAAAAGATAGGTGATGGTGGAAGAGAGGAGGATTCACACACGCGTCCTTTGGGGCGATAATTTTGTGACTTTTACCGATGATGTGATGGTAAATCCTGTACACAAGAATTCCGTATAGAGGGCATCACATAGTTTCCCTATTTTCTGTGCCCTTATGGTTTTCCAAATGCAACACATGTTAATGATTCACCAATTCTACGCTCAAAAGGTTGGACAGTTGTTGCACGAAGGACGTTAAATGGGCGAGCGTTCCACGTAGTGCACAACTTGGTGGTAAAAGGCTGACGCCGACCAGCCAGTCCGCATTTTTAGAGCACTGACTTGCAGGAAAGTTCTCTCTAAGTCGGATGTTGAATAACAATATTGGTAGCGAGCCATATGAAACTGATTTATTGGCTTTGCGCCCAAAATCCAAATGGTTTTGTTTTTGATTTGAAATATGATATTAAGCGGTATTATTACGCAAACCTCCTTCTTAGTGTACTCCATTCGACAATGTACATACTCACTCGATGTGCAATAGTAGCGCTACATAGCTACTCACATAAATTGATGTTCAAGTAGTCAACTGTTTGTGACCCTGTGTGTCGTTGAGAAACTTAAAGGAAGACACTTAAAATGATCATTGTTCAAGATATTATGATTTCTATCAGTGACTTCTGGGAGAACGATCAACGTTTCCTACCAAAGCGGAATGTGTATTTGTTTTGTTGCATATCTCTGTGATAAATATTTAAATCCCACGAATAATATTGATTGTTTGCTATCCAAGCACAACACAATAGCTATCCATCATCTGTCAAACAACATAATTTACGCAATTAATTCAAATTTTGGGTTCAATTGGTGGAATCTGGTGCCAGTTTGCGGATTCCGTTAACGAATGCCAGTTGGGCAGGCAATCCAAATGTGAAAACATCCGGGCAGTCGATGTGGTCCCGTAGCCCAGTGAGTGGAGAATGTGGTAATGCATGAAGGTTAAGTGGGGGGGGGGCAACACCCGTGCTTGGGTTCGAATTCTACACCAGGTCATTGATTCATTCAAAACATCAGCATAAACAATATAGTTTGCTGTTTAAAGAAAGTGCGGGATATCATTGTGTATCTGAATTCTGGTATAAATATATTGATCTTTCCTGTTATCCACGGTGCCGGTCAAATGCTGACTCCCGAAAAATTCTTCCGCTGGATGGAATGCATTGGAGATTAACTATGGTTAATGGATGGATATGACAAATGCAGACAGGGAGAGCAGTGTTGAGAAGATGATTTCAGTAATACATTTCAAAGGAAATTATTACTTTTGTTTAGTTTAAACTAAACTGCCTCTAACGTTTTTCCTTCTACTAGTGCATTCAAATTGATAAATAATTGTAAGTCTTTGGAAATCAAATTGCGGTCTTCTAGTTCAATCGGTGAAGGTCATTGAAATAACCACCAGGAGGTTCTGAGTTCGAACCACACCTCTTCCGCTCATCTTTCACATTCCTATATTCTCGCAGGTAACCTTTGTATGGCTAAAGCCCCGTTCCTGAAAGTTGACTGTACACTAGAGTACTCAGTGAACCAAAAATGAAACTTATCGTTACCTGGTTTGTGGTAGCGATGAACTATCGAGAAACTACTCGTCAAGCAGTCGGTTTCTATTCGAGTAAAAGCAGCCTAAATACAGTGTGAGATGGACGGGTGGCACATCAAGGGATGTCCATATAAAACCAAGAGTTGAGGTCAGTTCGAGTAGCCTAATCGCGCACCACGCCCTGAATGAACATCCACGTTCCGAGGTATCACATCCTCGGCAGATTTGCACCAGTCTCGATTGTGTATACCCCGGGATGTCACAACTTGATAATTGTCACAAGTGACAAATTAACAGTACACAGTGCATCGATTGTCCCACGGCCAAAATACTGGCCCCAAATATGGTGGCTACTGGACAGCCTTGGCTCCCGGAATTCCGTCTGTTTTTCACCGCCCCGTTGTTTTCTCGCACCCGAGGATATTGTTTTAATTGAACAGAAGTGTGTGTACGTGTGTTTGTATGTACCGATGTGACTCTTTGTGAGTTTTGAGGGAATTAAATCTCTGTCGTTTTTGTTTCATCGGTAGATTTGTTCTTTTCGGTGGATACGAAGGTACAGGTTATTTGGAAACTGGGCTACAAATGGCTGTATAGAATGAAGCAAGTGCTTGCATACGTTTCTCGCCAGTTTGAAAAGCACGCCGGTGCTGATTCCTTCCACTATAGATCATCTCCGTTCCCCTCGCCCACCACCCCTTGGCCCCTCTTTGGATATCACTGAAGTCGGTAAAAATATGTCTGCTTGCATAGCCGCCCCAGTTCAAGGGACCCAAATATCTTTACCCCATCGTCACGTTACACATATATATATATATATGTATATGGCGGGAAACCGGTTTGTGGAATCCGTTTGGGCAAATGCCCCGCCGAAGTGGATACAGTCTGAGAATCTATTCAGGGTGGATAAAGTACATGAACTGAATAAGGTGGCTGATAAAGATACACAAACACAAATGGGTGGGCGTTTGCACGCATGCATGCGCGCACAGCTTCGAGGTATGATGGTTTTTGGATGCCCAATTTGGTGGCGATTGGATGGGAGTTTAGAGTGCGGCTAGTCCGAGAGATGTGTGCGCGTACAATCTTTAATGGTACACACATTTTACCGCCTGAAATTGACCAAAATCAAACCATAGTGTTGTTGTTGTCTATCTGCACCCGGCCAATTGGCTTCCGTTAACACGCTTTCGCCTGATTCAAAACTTTATCGTCGTTACCCGGGAGTCTATCCTCTGTGTGTGTGTGTTTGTGCCCATGCGCGTGCGAGTGTACATTCTGCCTTACCGTACGCTATAATCCGGAACACATTCTCTATCATTATCACGGACCGACTGACTTTGCGTCAAACGAGCCAGAGAGAGGATTTGTGTATTAGCAGATTACGTGACCACCACCTACTACTACTATTACTACTGCCACTCAATGTCTGTGACTGTGTATCCCCGAGTCGCGGAAAGGACTCACACATGGGTTCGGCCTGCCGGAGCACCCTATGGTCAATACGTACGACCGGGGCAAGTCAAACTAATCAAAATTCGTACGTGTACCACGAACATTTTTCACCACCTGTATAAATATCCCCGCCCAAACATGTGTCTATAATATGTTGCCATCGGTAGTTATGAGGCGGGACTTGCCTGTTTGTACTCATATTTGTTTTCTCTGCATCTTGTAAGTTGTCTATGTTAATCATACTGTCGTTGATCGAGTGAACTAATGGGAACACGGAAATCGATCAGAGGAGTGTCGTCTCAACTACGCGTTGTGGTCTTCATGTGAAGTCGCATTATCAAGGAGCTCCTAAAAGCGAAACATGCGAATTCTATTTAGTGTAGCAGGGGTTGGAATTATGGTGAAAATGAGTGTGCAGTTATAATGTGCCTCACTGTGCGCGTCACAGATGTGCAAGTTGAGCACTTTGTCTGTTGGCAAGTGAAAGCATAAACAAACCGAGTTGTGTATCCAACACTGAAAAT
>UZAN01041227.1:47402-59179 GCA_900618425.1 Echinostoma caproni | reverse complement strand
ATTGGAGTCGGAATGGGATCCGTCCGACCGGGTATTAACTGTTGCTGCTGTGGTCGTTGTGCCTGCAGCCGCCGCGGCTGCAGCAGCGGCCGCTGCAGCTGCCGCCGCCGTGGCGGAACGGGATAGCTGTGAGCCGGAATACGGATAATAGTGGGATAGGTTCATCAAACCACCCGGACTGACCGCGGAGTGGAACCAGCCGGGCGGACCATGAACTCCGTTACTTAGGCTGCCTTCGGAACTGGCGTAACCGGATGACGAAGAACCGGATGAGGAAGAACCAGTACTATTCTGTCCAGGGATGCCAGGCCATAGACATGACATGGAACATGAGGCGGAGGATGGACAGGAACAGGAGGAAGAGGAGGGGAGTATCGAGGACGTGGTGGTGTTACTACTGGACCATGCTGTCCCCGGATGCACGGTTGTGTCGGATGAACTGAAACTGGATGTGGTCTGCGCACCGCATGGACTACCTTGATTGGCGGACGAACAAGAAGCTGCATTAACTGCTGCCATTGCCGCAGCAATGGCGGCCGGATAACCTGGCAGAAAATAGCTGGCCAGTCGGGGATCCGTGGGAAAAGGCATCTTGAACACTGAAATTAGCGTACGGGTAAAAAAAACAAAAATGCAATTGTTTTTCTTCAGGTAGAAGCGTAAGTAGTTCCTTAAACGTACGATAAAGGAAACGTGCTTTCTAGAATTCGTGGCTCTAAAATAAATTGACGGAACTAGTTTTTACATGGAAGCAGATACGATCCTATATTCTCATATCACCCAAACACAGAAAACTTTACTGATTCAGACTTGGCATTCGGTAATCAGCAAAAGTTATGGTCAAGACACATTGTAATGGTAATAGCGAGAAAAAACAACTCATGTTCAGATGGTTCTCTCTCCGTGAGAAGCAGCGGAGATTTCAGTTGATATAATGAGACAATCTTCAATTAACATGAAAATGTTTTGCACGAATATCTTAAAATGACAGTTGGTGAGGAATCATGTGACTTATCCAATGAGCTAGGATATAGGGAAGACAATGCATTTTAAGACGTAGACACCGGCTGATATAAGGAACAGTGAGTCTTTGAGGTATCGTCAGGCTTTTTGAGAATTTTTCTTGTTCAAGCCTTCCCTAAAGGGAGATGCATACATACATATGCAAGCGGAAGGGCACAACACACAACGGGTAGAGTCGGGAGAGAGAGGAAGTATCACATCAAATTGTCGCACGAAAGATACAGTTTCGGTTGGTGGACTATTTCTGTTCGTCTCCGGCATAAGGTAAAGGTATTCGAACTACTTGCCATCTGATACTGGTGCAATCAGAGCTTGTCGAGCTTATCGGTTGCCATGTATGTGGTGACGCGTAGTCTCCCGCCGCGTGTTTTAGTTTACTTATCTGTTTTCGATCCAAAACCCACCCACCCACACACACACATATCTGAATAATCTTCTGTAACCACAGTTGTTGTCGTTGTTCTGTTTACCGTTGGTTTTGCTGCTGTTGGCTCGTGTTGTTTCGGACAAAAGTCTGCTGTCAGATGGGGAGTGGACGTGTGTCAGACTCGAAACGTTCCGCATCGTTCCGTTCCGCTCTAACCTGTCTCACACCGCTGTCATACCTTATTCTCTCACCACCCTACGACCATGCCAAACTAAGGATCACGTTCTGTCAAAGTCCTCGCTCGCTCAATCTAGCGAGGTTGGGGTGCGGAAAAAAACGAACATCCTCTGCGGAGGCCTCATTCTGGGGGTATGCCTCGTCTGCGTTCACCTCATTCAAGGGGGTATCACCAGTTAGTTCAAATTGCGAGCGGGAAAACAAGCAAGGGAGCGAGTGTGGTGGTAGGGTGATGCTACTGCAATGTACGACTTATCCAATGAGCGGTGGTCATAGACTGCCATGTAAACAGCGAGACAACGGGCAAGGAGACAAGGACAAACAACACTAATACCACGAGGATCATGACATTTCCATGCTTCTCTCGACGGCTCCACTAGCGCTGTGCAATTTTTTTCTTTTTACAGTCCACATGTTTGTTCGCTTGCGCTGCTACTCACACATTCATTTTCTTTGGTGCTAATGGGAATGCATTTGGGTGTAAATTCGTGTGAGCTAACTACATACAAACACACACAATAAGTGAACAGACAGAGGGGGAACCGCACATTTCGGATGCACTCGAAGGTGGCTACTATGGTTTGACGTGACTGCTACTGTCTAATCTGACGGTTGAACGGACAATCCGCATCATGCGGTCAGTCTATAAGACAACTGAGCTCACACTCGTTGACAGGTGTGTACCGTGTCATTTTCGACGAACCGCTTCAGACAGGTCATATCTTTTCTGCCCCGTTGTGGATCGGACAGTTCGTATCAGTTGTGATGATACGAATGTGTTGGTGGATCACGCCAACTCTGGTTACTCCTTAGCGTTTCTACATATTTTTTTAATCCTAGATCCAAAAGAAGACAGAAACATCACCATTTCCTCGTGGCCAAAACTGAGCCGGTGTTAGAAATCAATCAACGGTTTGAGCCCCCTTTTCTGCCGATCAATATAGATCCGAACAAATCAGTGACAGAACTGAACTTTACTCATGCCTCTAGTGTTTTAGTATTGGAGATGCACGCCGAAATTTGCTATCAATCATTTGGGCAGCCTAAAGATTTCGCACATCCGAGGCGTCACTCTACGATGCAATCAGTCATGTGTCTAGACGAAGGGGTGCATCAGTCAACACTTGACACGTCGGGACATGCGTACAATTGGGGACCATGTAGTTCTGATGCAGACGGAGATGACTGGTGAAACAAAAAGTATAGATTACACATTTGTAAGGGAGCAGGTGTAGTAATGCGTCCGAATAAGGAGTGTGGCTGGGCGCTGAGGAAGCGAAACGTGTTGGAACAAGTCAACCATGGACGACCTACATCAGAATCCGTTTAACTCCACGATGCGCAAGATACACGCGTATGCAGGCAGTGAAGCAATCATTGAAGGCTTTCGGCGCTAAGACGATAGAACTATGCTTTCACATGTGGACGAATTCGGCAAATTAAAAGCGACAAAGTAGATCAGCCGCGTCCAAAATGGTCTTCTACAGGAACTGAAGATTCTATGCTTTGGGATCGGATACTAAATAGTTCACAAAGCACTAAATAAATCACTATTATTTTCCCCACAAATCAGCGCAAATTAAAGGTGTGGAATGATCGACGAAACACAAGAGAGACATTTCTACGCAATAGCGTTCGCGTTCGTGCATAACTGCACGGCCTCAACTGATTGTAATGATTGGAGGCGTGTCAAACTTTTTCGGTGTGCGACGATTTCAAACGCGGACGGCAGCTGAAAGGTCAGGTCAGGCCAGGTTACGATCCGGAGCGGAAGTAGATTAGTCTTGATCGATGAACTTGTCCATGTGGGTTCTGCTGGGGTCTCTGTGATTAGCTAAATCCATGATAGATAATTCGTCAAGCACTTTTTATGTGTAGACCTCCGTCTCGGCAACGCTCTCTATTTAGTATGAACTCTCAGCTATTTCAATGGTTGACTAGATCGTATTCAAAACATAGTAACTAAAACCAGAGTATGGACCCAAAGATGACTGATTGTCTGGAAGATTGCCGAAATGAAACGGAACTCTATTACCTAGATAAGTGGTTTTTAATATCATCGGTCAAATTATTTGTTGATGACTCAACAATGTTCCAAAATCAAACAGTTAGTCCATATATTTGGATACTTCATGCTTACATATACATTAGCCAGATTATAGTTCAGTATTGAAGACAGATAAGGAGACATTAAAAAGACGAAGAACTGGATCCAATCGACCTTGCTTGTTACACTAATCAAATTGGTGACTCGACAGAATCTGAAGACAATGTATGCCACGACTGGAATTTATCGGAGCAGCTGAATGCCCTACATGAAAGAGCCAAACACAACGAGAGTTGTATTTATCTATCAAATGAGTATGTTTGATTGAAATGTATAGACCATTTCATGTGATTTTAGCATGCTGGAGCACCACATTCTACGTCTACATTCTCAACACGTGCCACAATCTTACAAATAATCTTGTGTGTGTGATACATTAACTTTGAAGTGCCGCAGATCCCAAAAGGTGGGGGGGGAGAACCAGAATTGACAGTCATATTCAGTCCACAAAGACAGAGACTGAGAAAAAACTGACTCAATGAAGAGCCGTCAGAATAGAGTGAGCTGTGGCAAATTGGTGTACATCGCGTTTTTGGTACATGTAATCAAGGTCAAGAGAAAATTAGAGATGAAAAGAATAGTATATTCATTAAACAGACTACATACCTGGGAATCGAAATATCATTCGGGATGACGGATATGCAGATTCTAATGTGTTGTTATTGGGGTGCAAGGGTCTGAGGTTTCAATCCCACTCACCAACCTTGGTGGTAAACAGCTTCACTGTGCCTTGATCGTAAACCATTTCTGTCCCATTAGGATCTTTTGTGATCCGCCACTCTAATTCCCAGGGTTTGAACTGCCGGTTTCCATTACAGTACAGTGATTATGGGGTTCATTCTTTTCTACTGTCCCTCACACTAATGTATGCAGTAAAAAATTGTGCATGAGCAGATTTAGGATCTTTTCTAGCTACTAACACCGACACAAATGTTGTAGCTAGTTGCAGAAAATGACGGCACCTTTTTGTGGACCACACAACTGTGATGCGGCTTCCTGTCACAAAAAGGGCGAAAATACTTCGAAGGGAAAACAAACGAGTCAGGGTGTTATCACATGGTGCAATGGATATATGCTGTGCAAGCGAAGAAATCGGTGCTCGCTGAGAGTATCCCATTTTTAGTTCAAAGAGCAAGTGAAGATCATTGGAAGACCAGAAGAAATGTAAAAAATTAACCATGTATAATTTCATTTCCAGTTTGAACAAAATTTTACGTCCCGTGCTTCAGTTCTGGTTGCTATATCCTGCTTACTCAACAGATCGGATAGTGGATAAAAGTAACAGAGAGAGAAGCTGCAAGTATTACCGAAAACAGAGGTTTACATAGAATGCGGAAAAATATTATTTTGGGGTCAAAATTGATTGATATTATTCAAAGGGGATAGGTTGATTGCTGTGCGAATATACTGAGAGAAATGGCGACAATATGTATACAAATCGTTTGCCATTCAGACGTGATTTATTTGTGACGACTGATGATTTAGATCATGCTACACACGGAGAGCCCATAGTTCAACGTGGAATAGACAGATAATGCAAAAGCAAGCAACATCAAGAGCAGCAACAGCAAGATGAACTGTGGAGGCAGGCGCACGGATGATTTGAGCAGGAATACTAATCACAACGATGCGTGTGTTGTGTGGTTGAGTGTGCACACAAACACACCTTGCTACTTCGACCCTTTATAGACCATACGATGATGACAGACAAAAGTAAACATAGAAACCAAAATTCGCTTATCAAACCATGTGACATGAGAATACAATAACAAAATAACATTATGATGCTTACAACAGCACACACGCAAGCACAGATCGAAACATTTACGTTATTGTATTGATAACCACAAATGGATTGGCGAAATACCGAATCAATAGCCTACCCATCTAAACTGACAGAAGCATATGAAGAGGCGAATGTTCCGATCTAGTGAAGTTGTTACTCACTGATGATCTCGTAAGCAGGTATTGGAATAACTCCACGCGATAGTTAACTAGGGATGTTTTTGCATCTCTGAGCAACTGAGCATATGAGCTGGTAAAACATTCTGCCCTTTGGGGATTATTCCAACTTTGATCTTCATCAGAGATCCAATCCCTAGTTCTTGCTCAAAGAAAAAGAGGAGGTTACCAGCGGCTAACCCCGGAAAAACTGTTCGACAGGTGGGTTGAACAAAGTTTTAGCTAACTGACGTCTATAAATCTCGATAAAGACAACAATTCCCTAGTGAGCGAACGGTATCTTATCCCTATGACAAGGATGCATCGACCGCTGGACTACATCCACAACTACAGAACAGCGATTGTGCTCCTAAGGGACCATTTGCAATCATGCAATAACACACTGTTGATATGCAACACAATTGGTTTTGCCAAAGACGGATGACGCTGGAGACGTCACTTGTAACCGATTCTCATGAAAAAGTCATGATTTTCTATTTGCGTTTACTAAGAATGTGTTCATCATTTTGATAGTCTCCGTTCTATAAAGTCATTAAACATTTATTTTCTTGGAGTGATTCTGGTTGCTGTCTTTGGACTGAACATTTAGATGAATGAGCAGAGGGAATGTCGAGAGCAGTGACAAGGTTAAAATACATAATACAGGTAGAACCAAGAATACCAAGGTTTACGACATTCAACTATATCACTCATTGTGTTTGACCACCATTTATATAGCACCTGAGATCAAAATAAAGGAAGCCTAACACGATCTATGTGAGAAAGTCTATTAGTCACGACCTCATTCTAGATCTTACCCCGATCAACCTCAACTTTGCACGGTCATTATTTACCCTTAAAAACATTTCAAGCATGGCTCTCTATTTGGAGACATACGTAACACATGAAACAATCAACCTAATTCATGTAGGTCAACCAAATGCCTAACCATACTCGCATAACTCGTAGACAGCGACGTTGGAAAACCGACAAACGCTCTCTGTACTGCTGTATGTAGCACCACCGAACAAACTACTCGGCTCGACCTTTCACAGAAGGCCAGTCGAGCCATTTGTATGCGCGCAAAGACATCTCATCTGTGATGCGTCTGTCAGGTAAGACATACCTGTCCATATAGCAAAACTGCTCTACTTTGCCATCAATTATCCAGTTGGACGAGACTGGAAAGTGTACCAACCCAGTGTCGTAAAAACACTTTACACTTTGAAGGTGGCGAACGCGTGCCGAAAATGGCAGCACTAGCACTTAAACCATCCTAAAAACTCACTACTTCATTTAGTAGTGCAATGCCATCTGCATACTCTGGATCAGACAATATGCCACCTGGGAGCATATCGATTGCGCCATTCTTGTACGAGAGCAGTGCTGTTTCCAAAAACATTTCCCCTATAAATGTGAATAGAAAAGAGAGGGTAACCCTGACTAACAATGCGTTCCTTAGTGAACTCGATCTTTGATGATGAGGTGACTCCGAAATTGTGGCAAAATTGTCCGAACTGGCATGGAATTCCTCACTTACTGGGAGGCCTTCAAATTCAGTTCACAGATAGCCAACTGCTGTCGGGTTCAACGAACTAACTGACCATCATTGAGGACGACATCTGAACAAATATGAATTGCCAATTCTGGTCAGCCCCAGTCTGATCTGGGTGCTACAGACACACACATTACACGCGATAGGTCTGGAATTCGAAACCCGGACGGGACGAGATGGCGGATATGCACAACTGATGAACTCTAAGAAGAGCGAAGATCGAGTTTAGTCCTTCCCGAATGTATGGCTGATTGCATGAACTAACGATTGTGCGTGAAGATGAAGTCCGAAGGGTGGTTAGTCAACGTCCCACATTGCTACTCTTAATGATCTATGAGTTGAATGTGAAGATAAAATGGCGAATCTAGGAAAGAAAGGTCTGTATCCCATAATTTTCTGAATAAAAAGGTGGTCGATGCAACCTCAAACAGGTCTAAAACCAATCTGGTTCTCACGCGCGTACCATTCATTTGCATCGGAAAATTGACGGAAAATAAAACCTGTCAGAAATAAGGGGACAAAATTGATGTTGATCAAACTAATTCCTCTGTGGTTCTCGAATGAGGATCTGTTGCATTTCTTGTAAATTGGTAAGATGGTCGAATCATCCCACTCATTTAGAACCTGTTCAATCTCCAATACTGGACCCAGAAGTTTCGTCAACTTCAAACCCAAGACCGAACGACTTATTCATGCCGGAACCCGGCATGTGCAATATACTAAGAACTGTTTAAAGATATTCTGAAACCTCATTCCTCGCATTCAAAATATACGGTATCATCCGTCGAAACCTGTAGAAAGTGGGTGGAGTGACATACGAATAAATGGCGTCATTGACCTCTATCAATTACTGAGAAAACAAACCATTTCTCCTGAGTTTTCCATTCTTGAAGGGATTTTGCAAAGAGAATCAAAGGTCTTCCATGGAACAATCCTCAGAAGAGAAATTTCCGCCTTACACTTGAACAAAGTGGGTCTAGTCGCTGACGTAAAGACGTTTGATTCAATATACAGGAATTCTGTGCAACGGCTAACAAAGAGCACTGGACAACAGTTTTGGCATCGTTGGTACTTATCAGTAAAACATGCTGTGCATGTGTTCCTCATCAAGGTGTTGGCCATTGGATGACTAACTCGGATGTAAGCATTTCGACTCGAAACACGAAGGTGTCAGTGGGGACAAACACAGTCAAAACAAGAATGAAACAGCAACGGTCCAGTGCTCTACGTTGGTTTTTACACACAAAATTCCATCAGGTTTCGAATGTGTGAGCATGTGGGAAATCAACGAATAAAGAACAAGTGAGACCCTTACACGAACACAACCCACAGACACTAGTATCTTTAAATTGACGAGGAAAATATATGAAAACAGTTTATTCTCTAAACAATCTTATAACGCACACACATTACTTTATACAATATGATAGTGAATATGTCTGACCGTGCAACAAACGAGGAAAATATACAGACCAGATAGGAGTCATGCAAGGAGAACGGATCGGATCGACTGTTCCGATTTCAGATATACTAC
This sequence comes from Echinostoma caproni, assembly GCA_900618425.1. NCBI lineage: Eukaryota > Metazoa > Platyhelminthes > Trematoda > Plagiorchiida > Echinostomatidae > Echinostoma > Echinostoma caproni. Next base: position 50,415 of record UZAN01041227.1, on the reverse strand, counting down.
TTTTCTACCCGTTCCTAATTACGCTTATCCAGCCGGCTGCACCAAGATATGTGCATGATCAAAGACAAAAATAATAATAAACCCGAGAAATCAGGGGTGTGGTGAACGTACTTGAATGAGCCAGTCATTCATATCATCGTTTCTGGTTAAAACGGGAAAAAACAGAGCAAACTCATACTGGAAAGAAAATCATTTCTCAGGCATACTCACAAATAGGAACAAGTGTAAGCACGCACAAAACAACCCCAGATGCTTTTTGTGCAAGCGCGCTTTTTTGGCGCAAACGTGTGCGGATTGTAAGGGAATGCAAAGTAAAATGGGGCGGGGCGGAGTAGGACCGGGAGTTGAGGGAATGAGGTCGAGGTGACCAGTCAACCACAAACCTCCCGCATTGTTCTATTCCAGTGGGCCACGACAAGACACAGGCAAGGGTCAGAGAGGAACCGATAGACAAGGCGGGACAATGTAGACCAGCACCAACAGGGAACGATACCAGCATCAGCACCAGCAGAATGAGGGCAGTAACATCACCAACACCACTTTTGGTGGAGATGGTTGTAGTAGCAATAGTTGTAATAGTATTACACGTGATTGACAAGTCCAGGAAACCGGAAGACGTAGATATGACAAGCAGTGTGGCAACGGAGCCTAGGTATTTATTTCTCACAAAGGAGAGGTGGAACTGTATTTCTTTTACTGTCACTATTATATTTATGCGACCATTCCTCCATCTATTCATTCGCGTAGTCAGACAACACACCGAACAACTAAACAGACCGACTGTCCAATCCGGTTGTTTCCGTATGCCTACTTACTTGACTGCCTTCAAGCCGGTCAGTTCACCCAACTTACTCGTCATCCAGCCATCAATCCGCATAGTGCGTACTAAGTCAACATGGACAAAAAAAGCAAACTAAAGGAGGTGAGATTAGAATAGATATGTCTAAGACTTTATATACACGGACATATACAAGTCTGTGGATGCAGTTAGTGCACACGTGTGTGCGTGAATACAACGATAGGATAGGAGGAGAAACAGAAGAGAGGCAGACAGTTAACAATCCCTTCGTTTATGAAGGGTGATCATAGAATACATTATAAAGAAATAAGCTGGGTCATCGGGATGGTGTATGTACGGGAGGGGGAGTTCTTCTGGTTATCCCGCCCTTCAATTAGCATCTCTTACGCCGGAAGTTGGCGGCCAGAAGACAATTCGCTTTACGGTTGCCATGGTTTAGATCTCAATTCAACCGCTGGACACCTACTGACGATTACGTGAAATGGAATGAATGGAATAGTTACCATAAACACATGCGAACAGATAAACTTTGCGAGGTTACTGACGTGTGAGGAGTTGGAATAAATAAGTGAAGTTTTCTAGAACAAGGACAATCAAGGAGGGCGTAAATGCATAACAGTATTTGTTTAGCTCTCATAACAAGCAATAAAACAGAGAATTAAACCACAAACAGGCAAGAAAAACGCAAGTGGATAGATTGAGAGATCATATGAATAAAACAGGTAATCAAATGAATTACTACTACCACCTGCGGTCCTCTCTTACCGATCCGTCCATTCAACCCACGAAACCACAACCACCACCGTCATCATCCAGTTTGGAACAAATGCTCAGGAGCCATAGTGCTATTCGGTCGAACTGAGTGTTGTGTACTAACTGTTAAACAAGACCACAGTTAAGATGAATGATCACTGCGGTTCGATCTGATAATCACTACAAATAATTGTTCAGTGAGGGTACAAACGAGGGAGGGAGAATGAAATGGATACCGCGGGTGAATGCCACGTACCCACAGGACAGTCCTTACATGTTACCCGAATAGGTGACAGAATCACGAAACACAGGGAGCTTAGGGTGAGAAACGAAAACAATTAACAATTTTTCATACACGTTCTCACTCAAAAACTGTGCGTGTGGGAAGGGGAACTTAAAGCTACAGGTGTATTCAAGCGATGGGGAATATGAGCACAATCTACTAATTGACCAACATTTCGATACACGAGTAAACCCATCGGGATTTTCAAACGGACATCTGGGTGCAGCAATTTTAAGGGAAATGGGCATGGGAATAGAAATAAGGAACACAGAAATGGGCCATAATATGGCGATGACCAATTTTGATCTCAAGTACTTGTCGCGAATCCTAAGGAACAACTGCTTTCATGGATGTATGCAAGCCTATGTTGAAATGGAGTTTCAACCAGATGAAACTCAATCTGTCGCATACGGTCGTTGATGGTTTAAACTGACGATCATCTCGACATAGCGACGGCTAGATTTTGCACTTCTGCGTGACATACAAATGAAAATCACCTCATACTTGAAGGAGTTCAAACAGGTTAGTTTCTAATAACAGTATACGCAACGGATTCCCGTGAATGAGATTTGCTGTCCAGTGGTCATCTATATCATGAATCTAAAATTAGTAAGATAAAATGGTGAAAATTTCTCACAGTATATGGTATGCGAATCTTTCAGTTGCATGGTATCTTAACGCCAGTCGCAAGCATTTTGTATTTCACAATACGCAATTATGTGGCGATTTGTGAATGAATTCGTCAATCTTCATTTTCGAACCGAAGATATTTAAAGATTTTCTACTACGTTAATAATAAGAATCCCAGAAGTGTAAAATGCGTACGAGAAGAAAAAAAATGGTGATATAATGAAACATTCCGTCATGAAACGTGGAATATGTTAGTTTGTTTTTGCCTACGACTAGTGTGGTCGAAATGACCGGAGGGAAGTGGTATACTACCGATTAGCCTTTTCATCATCGCCCCTCGTATATTCTTGTCCCCACCATTCTCATCACAAAATCCATGCCAGTTCACCCCGTTCTAGCCCACTCAGCTTCAGATGGTTTGATCGCGTCGTAGTTAGGACCGTGCCAAATTGCGATCAACGGCAATTGGAGTAAGTGCGGAGGGAGGTGTTTGCGTGAGGGGGGGGGGATAGCCATGAGGTACGTGTGTGTGTGACTGTAATCTTGTA
>UZAN01041227.1:20409-46696 GCA_900618425.1 Echinostoma caproni | reverse complement strand
ACAATACGCCACAGTCGACGCCGTAATGGTGAGGTCCCCAGTCAGACGCCTATATCTTCTCGTAACTGAAAAGCAAGCAAATGACTGACTGAACCAGTGTAGATGAGTGCGTGAGATGGATAGATAGATGGTAGGACAAAACAAAGCCTCGCTTGATGGATAGGTCAACAAAAAAGCGTCAAAAGATGGTCAACGATTGATACGGAAAACAGCACAAGCAGAAATAGAAGTAGATAAGCAATGAATCCGTTCACACCAAAAGGGTGTTTTTCGTAGCAGGCAAAAGCGAGAGATATTCGAGTCAATTTCTCCATAGCAGAAGTAGTGGCACCGACGAGTTCGGAAAGATGCAGACGATGAAGGTATATTTGAGGGTGGAGGTGAGCATGGCTAGATCGCGATGGTGGCGACGAAAACTGAGAGGATGGGATAATCCATTTTAGCCTCAAATATATTAGACAACAACAACGACAACAACAAAAACCAGAGGACGAGAACACACAATTCTAGGTAAATGTAGTGAACTAAAAGTAACGTAAGGATAATCCATTTGTAGGATAGTATACAACTGAAACCCACCCACCGCTGATAAATTTCTTCAAGGGGAATTCGTGCTCCTGACGAAGTGACCGAGTACGTGCGAATATACAAAAAGAACTAGAAGATAAAATCAAAAGGGGACTCGGTGGAGAGATCTGAGTGAACAGAGAAGATAAATGGGCACTAGATATTTGGTTTAGGAGACAGGGAGGGACGGGTAGGTGGATAGGTTATCATACCCTGGAGCATCAGACCAACCAATTATTCACAAATTAGGAGGTGAGTGGTCCAAAAAAGCCACAAAAGGATGACACACCCGGTTATATTCGCTGGGGACTTGCTCCGATCAGAGTAACTTAGCACAATGATTGTATAAATATTACGAACTGATGATCTAAAACGAGGAAAATAGTTCCAAATAGGTGATCTAATACTGACGGTCGGGAGAATATCAGTTGTTAACAGATTCAACCCAGCGGTCATATGGGTATATGAATTCAGCGACTGCTTAATGATTTTACCGAATGCATTGATCGAAATTCCTGTAATATGAAACTGGAACTCATTGAGGTCTATGGAGGAACAGAGTCGATTACTGGTCATTTGTATTTTCTAAATTCCTAATTAGTGACATTTGGGGGAATCATGGAGATAGTTTAAAAAGAGCCATACAATTCTTTGGTCCCACTAAGTGAACACGTTGAGAACCAGATTAACAAACCGAGAAGGGTTCGGAAACGTTGCAATACACTATACCTCAACACAAACCGTTTGAGGATGTGTGCACACAGACAGAAATAGCGTACTGCGTGCATGGCCAATGCTGATTAAATTTACCTCGTTATTGGTTCGTTTCGTCACCATTGACGGCAAGATATATATATATATATATATATATATATATATATGCTCAGATTCTGATGTATCCGAGAAAATTTCTTCGCCTACATTACCAGTTCCCTTACATATTCAGATATTTACTACATAGTGGTTTCATCAAACGGTGTTGATTTATTCATAGATTGCTCGTATTTAACTGATTTCTAGGCTACTTTATTTGGTGCATATCCTGTGTGGTGGCTAATGCAGCTCACTGAAGCATGGAACACAAAGTTCAGTTCTTAAAACCCTTAACCATGTGCTTTCATGGGCCGGTTTTGGCTGCTGTCTTTTGGAACACAGGGGCCTGGTGAGGTATACCAAAAACAATATATTTAATTTGAACAGTTTTTATAGTTTATCCAAGTTAACACAAGGGACTTCGACTATCTTATTCGTCCTTTTGGTCGTTGTGAAAAATTCATAGTTGTGAACCATAAAACCAAAAAAAAGAAAACTCTTTCATAGCTGGAAGATTCTACTGTAAGTGAAACAACTTTGAACAAACATTTCTAAAATACTTCCTATTAGCATCAAACTCAGTCATGAAATCAAGGCCATTTGTGGCGGTCGGTTGACTGTTTCTATTTCTATTGCGATTACGAAGCAATGAGCTGGAAAAACAAAAAGTTCTCGTTATCTCAGTGAAGAAGTTATGATTCGAATTGTAGGAAACCATAATAAATCTTTTTCAGTGCTTTAACCCAAACGAAAGCACTACTTATAAGACACTTCATGGAAAATATTAACAAGAACATATATTGGAGGAAGAAAACCGGATACATCGAATTAGGAAGACGACGTCATTCTGAAAATGCTAGAAATCTCTGCCTTCAAGCCAGCAGGAAGACCTCAGCAATTGTTCAGTAAATGGTGTTTGCATGACCTAACCGGGTATTCTCTAACAGATTATTACCATGCTTGTACTCAGAAAGTATATTTTCTCCACGAATATATAATTTGCAACGATGCGTGTATTTATCCGGACAAGCGATCGTTAACCTGTTTAGTTTAGGTTTATCACTATGATTCGATGTTGCTAAAGTGGGTCAGATGCTATCAACCACAAAAAGACTACTAAAGTATCCTTTGCAATGAGTATTTGAATGACTCCACACAATTGCCGTTAGTAGCATATCACGCATTGACGGATCGAGTCATAGCAATGATAAATAGAAACACTCTTGTGTGGTGAACCCCATAGTCATGAGGATCTGCTATTCACCCTCGGGATTCCTAACCCGCGACAGTTAAGATGGCAAATCAAGTAGGTCTATTCCAGGTTGTCGTATTGAGCCGGGCAACAGCAAAGCTGTCAACCACTAAGTATATGGAGGAAAAACGAGAATCGTAATTCAAAAATCGTTTACAGACGAATACGATTAATACTAAAGGGTGAACCTTGATGTTGTTGGTAAAAAAACATGGAGAAACGAGTTGTTTTGTTTCTTACATAGTTGGAGATTCTTGGCTCCCAAATGACACGAGTGATAGAAGGATACAGTTATAAAAGTGGTTGAAAAAGCAGCACCCTCTTCGATAGATCACGGGAAAGAAACCACATTCGATGGATTGAAAGGATCGTTAGGGAAATGGCATGGGGATTAATAAGTATATGAACGACTGATTAAAGCCGTCTGAGTGTATTGAGAGGTCAGATAAGGATACCCTGAGGATAGTGCAGCTTATTTTGGACCGCCTTTCAAACCCCATTTTCGATGCCACACACACACATGCAGAATATGTATATGCGTTCGCTCTCGCGCGAATAGACTACACACTACAGGTGAATCGGAAATATGGACAGACAGAGGCTTCCGACTGACCGATCGCGAACTTTGGATGGATAACGGGTCCGTGAAACATCCCCACCTCATTCACAGTGAAATGGCACTCACTATTTCACCGTAGCAATATCTACCCCAGGAAATCAGAATGACCCGCTGCGGGTTGACCTCGGGGTAGGTATGGCAAGCAATGACCGAGACGTGCAAAGAAACGTAACATCCGGTCAGTTGTGCGGTACTATCAGCAGTGCAGAATCGGAATCATTGTAATCAGACACAAACGTAAGTGGTCCATGCAACAAACGAGTGTATTTATGCGTCGCGAAGCGCGGGAGACAAGCCGAACACACACTTGAGTCCATGATGCAAGGATGTTCGGTCTTTACAATTTTAAGACCAAACAAATCATAATATTCTCTTGTATACTACGTGATTCATCATTTATATTATGAACTATAACCAATCGATGCAAATGCAACTTCCACTTGCAGCATAGATGGAACTGGTGAACTGAATCACGCGATAATATTAGATGAATATAAATAAGTGAATGGAAAAGATAGAAAAGCGCATAGATAGAGGAGGTAGATCCTATAGGTGAGGTTTACTTACACACTGAGGATATTTCACGATGTTTCGTCGAATGAGAAAGAAGAACTCTTTATCGGAGCAGATCATTTGTACTAGGAGATTCGACGATGAAGTGACATGGTTGTGGTCATGTCAATCAAGGTCCAGGATTGAATGATGGAATCAGAGATTGTAAACCCACGGTAGAACAAAACCGTTGGATTAAGTTCAACGGACAAATACAATAGATCGTAACCGGTCTGGCCACTACTAGCACACTGTAAATGTAGTGGCCTTCGTGTATAAGTACGCATTGACACAATGACTCAAATAAACACACACATACACTAATACCCCATGTGGAATAACAAACGAACATGACAGAACAAAATGAGGGGCCAAATATTCCCCGAAACTCGATGCTTCGGAGGAAACAGATCCAACAGCTGTAGATTTTCTCTTGTGCATATATATAAACAGGAACACACCTCCGACACTCCGACAGATGGATTGGTGCTCGAATCCCCGGCGCACACCACGTGGGCCATTTCTAGCACGCTAATATCTGCGTACGTGTGCAAGTGTCAAGTAGACTTTATGACAGATGTTCATTCACAGGTCGTAGGGACCCACGACGACGGTACAATAACGCCCCTAATCTTATCAACCCCGACTCACGTATACTATATACACTGTTTAATAACCAACCAACCACAACTGGTTGACACGCAAAGCTATTTATGAATGACCATCTACATATGTATATATACAAATGCATATATGAATGCCATATACACTGGAACATCGGAGTGGGGATGGAACAGCGACAAAACAACACAGCCGTAATACGGTGCAGAATATACACACGAACACGACAGTGAATGGGAGAGAGGTGGAGTGAAAGATGCACACGTGGTCACCGGTAGATCGGACGAGTCTCGTCGACTTGCGACACAGTGCACCTGGTGCCGAGACAAGTTTTGAGTGTGATTGACAGCAGATTGTGACGGAACGAGGGTAGACATCAGACTAAAACCTCGTAAAGGGCCTTCACACTCACATACAGACACGCACAGGCACAAGCTATGAAACACACAAAGACAGACACTTCTTCTACGGGTGAAATGAAACAGTCTACCGGGGATCAGGTAGCCAGGAGGGTGACAGTAACGGTGACGGCGCTGATGACGGGATTATCTATTTTGAGGCACATAATGCGGAATGCGGTGTTTGTTATTTTGTTCCTCATGTGGTAATGGGAGAAGAACAATGGAGACTAGTCATGATTACTCTTTGGGTGCGACTGCCACATCCATGAACGAGAATTTGTCAAAGTCACTGGCTAATTCATCTAACCAACGTATTATTTCGACAGGGGTCACCTCTTACCTTTTGGGCAAACTTGATCATGGAACGTATTCCGGCAGATGTGCTTTCCACACGCATATTAAGATATTGTTTGTCCTACTCGCTCCATCCCCTGATGCCAAAATCAAGCACACGAGCAAATGGAGATCTCGTATACCACGCTCATCCACTCACACACGCACACATATCTGTCTATACGTCCCCCTTGAATTTCACCCCCTTTACATGGAAAGACAGGTGCATTTTAGACAGGATCAGTGCACGCATTCAAATGTCGAGGAAAAGAGGCAAAGCATAAGGGGAGTCCAGTTTCACGCGATCAGGTAGGACGTGTCAATCAGGAAATGAACTGCTGATCAAAAGTTTTGTCGGATGCAGATCTTACTTGCCCCTATTCAAATGTATACACAAATCAGTTCGATGTCATCGTGTAATGATGCTCGCACTTCTCTGTATATATATATATATATATATATATATATATATATATATATATATAATGAAGATGAGGTTAGTGCGACGAAAATACACTTCCTGGGTACAAGTATATGAATGAATTGACAAAAGATCACCAGATACGCATGCCGGAGGAACGACGAGTGAAACCGGTCGTGCGCTTCCAGGTAAATACTATTGAGTCACTCATATACCACTTATCGTAATATATACATATACATATATTCCCAAATAGGCAGAATAATTAATGAGAGCAGCCGCAGTGCGGACAACGAGTTCGAAACAGGAAGCAGTGGGCGTTCGGATAAGGAAAGAGTGTAGTAGGCAGTACGAAACACATGATACGAGGTGGGTACACTCCAAGTCAGACTGAGAGTTTTGAGTTGCACATAAATCATATGAGCGTACAAGTCAAAAGTTGATCAATTCTGACATGGGAACAGTAGTTGTGTTTGTAGGTAATCAGATAACCAGGTGCATGTGTGTGGTCTGTGGGTTCATCTAGGCTGACCTGTGTTCACAATGTGTGGGACGTCGATCAAATACGTTCGGAAATGAACGCTAAAAACTGACAAAGTACATACGTGAGCAATGACAACAACACAGATGAGAAAACAAAAAGTAGAAGATGAATCTCCGGAATATTGTTCAACAAAATACCTGTTGTTCATATAAAATACTACTAAATTTGGATCTCCAAAATGATAAATCAAAAGTAAAAATATTGGTTAATACTACACACGTCGAAACAATAAGCAGTATAAAAGGTATCCAAACAAAATTCCACAGCTGAGTTTATTGACCTACGTCACGATGCTACCTGATGACAAGTATTGCACACAGATCGTTTCGTAGGTGAAAAATCGTCACATCGTATTACATCCACAGTTGGTTGTCTGTGGCCACCCAATAGATGAAGTAATACCCACTCATGCACAGTTAACTACCTAAGGGTGGCGGTGGTCAAGTAACTAAGGTGACCAAATTTGTGATATGCATGCCCGAAGTTCGAATCCCGCCACTGTCGAATATCTTTCCCATTTATGTAATTCCCCAGGCAGCCTTTCCTGAAAGCTCAATGCACAGTTGGTTCTTAATAAACAAATTCCGTAGCCTTCCTAACATACGCAATACGACGACATTCCTGGTGGTGTACAGGTGCGCTGACCGACGACTTCAGGTAAAATACTATCTTCGATATACCGATTACCACTAAAATCCAGGAACTGCCTTACATATAATAGCTAAAGAATATGTCGCAATGTTTTCGAATAACTTCGATTTTCATCGCATACTCAGAACCAATGGCGTAGGTGAGACATCGAATTACATGACGGCCATGATATGGAACTAGTGAACCGTACTGATGGACTGTACGATCATGAACAATCGGCCTATCATACGCAATTAAGAACAGCACATACGTGTAAAATGAAGTGACCCTGATGAGAATCACCGTTTGACAAAACGGGAGTGAATAAGTTTTTATACATATATTTTTATGACTTAATAAAAGAACATCTCCATTGATTTTTGAAGAATGAATGTTCCAAATAAAGTTTACTCCAGCTTATTCAATTTTTTATTACTCACAGGCTGTGGAGATGAAGCTGAAGCGCTAATGCTAACGGCAACCAATGACTGAATGGCTTCTCCATTCGTATTCGCTCACCACGATGGAAACAAAATCAACAAACACGGCAGAATACTCCATGATCCATAGATTGAAAACAATGATTTGGTTAAAAACAATGTACGTGAAATTCACCTAGAAGCCATTATTGACTATTCCATAAGTGTCATATACACAGTGGAAGTATTTCAACATACCGTACTGCGTACACTGATAACCAGATTCCAAATACCCTATCACCGTCAGCATTTGAATCTGAAAACTTAAACAATTCGGTCACTTGGAAATAGTTTCAAGCTGATAACTTAATATTCGGTATTCGGTTCCATCTCGATACACCATCCAAACAAAATCAATGCAGTAGTCCGTTTCACAGAACAAAATTATGCAAAAAATTTGAACAGTTCAATTTCACATCCTACCCGTTTGATGAACTAAACAACATTCACATAGTAGTTGCTAACGCAAAAGTAGTTAGTTTTCCCCCTTGATCATACACAAGCATTTGATCCCTCTTTTTATTCCTCTTCATCCGCAAACATTCAGTGTCATATACGCACATTCTGGGGGTAAGGTGGACGTACAACCTAGAGACGACTGTGCTCATACAACACCGAGCGGAGGATGAAAGGAGAAATGATTATAAAGTGAAAAGTATAAAAATACTGCGGGTTAACACACAGCAGCATGCATATGTAAGTATGCACCGGCCTGAAGTTATGGGAATAGCAAGGAGAGATGCAGGATGGATGGAGAGAAAATCAAATACCCATGGCATGGTATAGGTGCATTTAATACAAACGAACGCATTCTCACGCCTCACGACGTCAAACAAGTGTCCACACTTAGACTCAAAGTTAGAAATCGGGGTAAGCATGAATTTGAATAGCCACGAGGACAACAAGATAAACAAGCACAATGAGGGGAGCAGGTGGAACAGCAACCATGAATTGAGTAGAAGAGTTGTACCACAAGAGGAAGATTTGAAGCGTGACGGTGTGCATGCGATATGAGCATATGCTAAGTGCATGAGTAGGGTTACTGTACAAAACAAGTTAAATGCATGCGTGAATTTAGGGACACAAACATGCACATTTGCCGACACTACAACTAACTGCTGGTCCGAAAATGATTACCATTACTGTCACCACTGTCACTGTCACATTTTCGCCGTCGTCATCACTGTCACCATCACAATGCGATTTCTCTCATTTTTCCGCAAGAGTTACACCTAAAGAAACTACCCCGTTCGGAATAGTGGTGACTGGTTTAGGGCTACGATAGCACGATGAGTGGACGAGCGGGGCTAGCACATAGGGATTGAAGAAATACACAACTACGCAATATTCCGCCTAGCCTATCAGGGACGGGTATCTTTTGAGAGCGATGATGATATCGTTCGCGAGGACCATGACGATCGTTGTTCTTGGCGCTGATCACGATACTAGTTTTGTTATGTATGTGTCGATTGTTGAGTACGAGAATCATACAAAGGTTCGGATGAGTTTTAACCAGATTCTTAAAAGGGAAATGAGGTTCGAAGCGTAAGTGCAAACAATGAGCGAAGTGAATTCAGTGATAGCATCGGTTTGCCTATATTGTGGTGTGTTTACAGTTTCGTGTCATTCGAGTCGCAATCGCACCTGTCCCGAAGAAGAACGGAGACTATGAAACAGTGATAATGTGAGGGATTCATGCGGAACAATTGATAACCGGTGAATTTGCAAAAAAACAAGTTCGGAATTCTAACCACTGACATGTATCATCCTTTAATGAAAGCAAGGCAGAAATACTTGCCATTTGTGAGTTGGAATGCTCTCATAAGTACGGTGAACTGAAGGAAACACGGGTAGCCTCCAACAACCATGTGCGTTCACTGAGTCCCAACGATAAAACGAAACACAATATCGATCTGATCAATACTCACAGACCATGAATTTAACGTGATGTGATTATTATTTATTCAGACCAATCGAAACCCTTACTACACCCGACAAAATTTTCGTATCCCATCTTCATCTTAGGTTTTCATGTCACGGGTGTAAAACGACAGTTTTAGGTTTTATCACAATGGTTAAGTGAAAATTTCAATATTCTGGCTTTAATTAAAAATAAAACATTACGGAACAATACCACGACAAAGTTATGCAACCTACACCTTGGGGTTCAGTTCAAATGAAGTCAGTACAGTGGAGAACAGCCATTTCTCTGCGGAACATTAACAGCACTTTTGGGCATTCCGAAAAGGCCCTTCTGCATCCGAGTATGGAAGCCCGAATAGGTTTGTGACAGAAGAATGACGTAAGGCAAGTGTATGTCTGATCGAATGCACACAGTGACCTTGAAGTCGGATAAACAGCTCCAAATCGGCCAGATCAAGTTAATGGCTGTCATGGCCCACTAGAAAGGACTAGCCAACGTTGAAAAAGGGTGAATGGAAACATCTTATTAAATCGAGTGCAGCATTCGCAGTATTCAGTCCGACGAAGCAAACGACCATGATCTATGATGTTGCAATATGCTAGGTGACCAAAGCACAAGGGAAAAAGTGAATGGAAAGTCCCCGAAAACTTTCACAGAAAGATAATTGCAGTTTGATAGTTTTGTTCTTCATTTTCAGGAACCGTATGCCAGAAGTGAAAGCCTCCCTTGGATTAAACGTTTTAAACAGAGCAATATACAGAGCTCTATGGGGTGTATCGTGGAGCAGGCGATGCATATAAATCAGGGTAATGGACAAATTACGATCAAAGATATCGATGTTCAAACAAACCCCATCGTGAAACACACAATTGGAGCAATCATTTAATTTCTGTCTTGGCAATTTAGACCATTCATATACTGAATTCATAATTCAGTCAGTCAGTCAGTCTTTGTAAGCCATCCTCGGGTGACTGCCCGATAGGTGGACGAAGATCGAGTTTAGTTTGGTAGACTTGGTGACCTACAATTATTTACACGGCAAGCTATACACAGACGTTTGTACGTGTGTGTGTGGTTGCAGGATTTCGACTACCACATGATTTGACTTTTAATTTTATTCGGTTATTTCGTTCGAGAAGGGAGTTTGGCCTCATAAAAACCATAAAATGTAATGGGAGATTGATAGAAGAGACATATCCAGTTCTTTTTAAACGGCTCACCTCAAGCTTTGGCACAACTAAGAACTGAAACAAGCCTTTCCCGAGATTGATTTCAACAGAAAAGACCATATGGCAATACTGCACGATTTATGTCCAGGACGGTTTCGCTGCATCTCAACATGGTGCATACTGCAGAAAATACACTGTTTATATAGGACTTTAGCATATATGTGCACATTCGCCTGGGGCTCCGGGGTGGAGGTTACTAATATCAGATTGACTTACTTAACTGTAGGCATTTTATGGGTCACACCACGGCTGCTTCAACTCTGTTTCTAGAATGATTCGATAATTGTGTTTCCCGGTTGTGATCTTTAAACGTTACACTGTATTTTCTCGCCCAGTTTGTATATTCTTGTGTCATCACTCCTCTTCTTTACAGTTCCTCAGTTTTATTTGTCGGTTTGGGGGCTAAAGAATACACAATTCGTGCACAAGCTGTATTTCCTATTTACACTTGCTCAAATTTATCGCCGACAAACATTTTAACTCTTGCGAAAAAGTTTTCAACAATATTCCATCATATATCACTTACCTATTACACACAGAACTTGCGCAATGTGCATCCACTTATGTAACTGGGTTTTGTCATAAACTTATGCATACTCTCGTACAACTGCCTACCGTTTGTCCGTTACCTCAGATATTTCCTGATTTCTGGCGTAGGAAGCATCCGTCGGAAAATAATCTTTTGAAATCCCAGGTAAATGATACCCATTTTAACGTTTTTAGGTCACCTTCCTATTCCATTGACCTGGTTGCATTAAAGTTTTTATCTGTGTGACTGTGTGCCATGATAAATGACCCTGTTGTATGCGAGGAACTATTCTTGCATCTATTAGAAAGAAAAAGCAATTTGTGACTAGACTTGTACCATTCAGAAAGAAGTAATATTCAATACTGGATGAATTTTTAACCGTGGTTTCTTTCACCCGCTTACTTGATTGCAACGGATCGGTTCTCTAAAAAGGGATGAGTAAGATGTTCTCTGTAGAGAATTTGAATCCCATGGGTTAGTGGTCGCTTGGAAACAAGCCAGGTACAATGATCTTTGTTTTTTTCGAAGTAGCCATCCCGGGCAATACTGAGGTGTTGAGCAGTTGACAGTGAATGAACAGGTGTAAGTTGGTTATTGATTGGTTCACCAATCCCGTAAAATAATCAACAGCCATAGGTTGCTTGGCAACTACATTTTGCCTGTATTGAGTCGTATTCAATGGGTAATTTGCCTCCGAAGGTAATCAACACGTCTACCATCTGGTGAGTTGATATATTTTCAGAACATCCGAAACGAGTCGAAAAGGTGTTTGGTTCAAATGGTCAGTACATGTTTATATGTCTTCTTTATCAGCAGACGGGAACCAGCAGTGTTTGATGTATTTTTGTATAAATTTCACAGCATTTTGCAAACAAATTTTCGTTTGCTGACTAATCAAAGGACAATTGCAGTGGACAAAAGTACCTCTTGTTATCATTTCAAAAGTGTTGATACCAGAAAATTGATTCCTTGCCACGCCTACGAATCGGCTGGAGAAGGATCACAAGCGTAAATTTTTATCAGACATTTTTCGGGCTTGTCCCCATTAATACCCATAGTTTGATTTATTTTTTATTTGATCTAAACCTAAATTAAGATATTGTTTGTTTGTTATTCTTTTTCTGTCACTTGTCGTCAATCATATGCATTTTCAGGTGACTGAGTTTTACCATGATTGCCTCAATTTTTCACATTCGTTTACTTATTGACAACAATCAATTATTCATCATTCTAGTTTTATGTTTGTATGTGGCATAAAAACGAGATTGTCGCGCTAAGGAAACAGTTTGAGCAGAATGGTCAGATTTGAAAGCAGAACATAATGGCCGATGCACTCAGGAATTACAAAGTTCGACCACCACCACCACCATCGAGCATCGCAGCTAGCTAGCGTTTCGTTTGACATTCTACCTTGATTCTGATGAAAATGCAAATTATTGTTAAAAAATTGGCGAAAATGAGTGAACAGTAGTATTCAATTAAGCCCATTATGATTGGCTGAATGAAAGAATTAATAAACGATATAATGTGGAATGATTATTGCAGCTTGCGATGGGGATGTTTGCGCTCCGTTCTGTCGAACATCGTCTTTCGAAATAATTACGAGTTAAAAAGAAACACATTATATGAAGTGTCAAAACTAAACACAACTATGACCACTCAGAACAGTCAAGCAATTGTTTGTTTGTAATGCTACTCTGATTGAACTAAAATCAGGTGTATAAACGTGACACGTACTCCCTAACAAATGAGCATTGTTACGCCAAATGATTTACTGTCGAGTAGAAATTGCAGCTGCGATTCATTTGCACTTTTACCCGATCAAACTGTGATCACAACTCACAGATTCACTGACACACACACTGTTGTTTGTGCATTTGGTGAGGAAAGTTGACCGCTTTGTTTCGACCTTTCTCTGCTCGCGACAAACCAGTTGTAGTTGTCAGCACGATGGACTTAACGGACCGTGACTAACCGCGTTTAGGATGGTTCACCTTTTTGGGCTCGAGTTTGTGGGAAACATGTGAAGCATTCCAGCTTCTGAATCGGCACTTGTTTTCTAAGTCTGTTGTTCACATTTCACAGTCACATTCCTTAAAGAGTTAGGACTGAGTTGGGGATTTAATTTCAATGTGGATGGACATGATAGTAACAATTTAAAGGAACCGCATAGTCTAAATCAAAATTTCACTGGTAGAAAACAAATGCATCATCGCACAGGCGAGGAGACGTAGTTCAAACGATACAAAGAGGATCTCGATTTGATTCGTGAGAAAGAGCCGATTACGTGAGACACACAGTAGCAAAGTCAAATTTAAAAAAGCAGTGTCGTAGATAACCGTGAGGCACGATGGTAACAAAAGCTAACTGTTAAACCCACTGCGAACAGTGTGGGAAGAAACAAGCTCATTCAGTGTGGGTTGGTACGCGATGGATATGAGCACTGGGTTAGGTGAATATTCGGCTGTGTATATCAATAATAAACCATACACGCGAACGACTGAGTATTCGTCTCGATGTTGCCACGTTCTAGCCGCGGGTCATTAAATCAGGTAATTTGTTGGACATCAACCAAGGGAACTGGATAATAAAATGTCGAATGGTAGTAAGGTTCTACCCTCAATCTGACCTTATTCGAGTAGGGTTAGATTTGTGTGTATAGACTCAAGTGGGAGGAGCGGACGCTCAGAGTACTTTAGACAAGTTCGACTAACTCCATATCGTAGTAGTTTGTATTAGCAAATTCTTTTTCTTGGTATGCGACAAATTCATACAAGAAAAACCAATCCGTTGCAATTTTGTGGATTTCCTCTTTTCATAATTAATCAAAAATCGAATGATGGACACACTGGCACAAAAGTGTTTATTCAATGATTTTTTCCGTGACGGGCAATCCGTGTTCTCAGCTGGGGTGACTGAATCGACTGAACGAGGTACTTACTCTCAATTGTTCAAATGGGACACAAATGTGAGCTGTCAATCCATACAATCCATGCGGCATCAGACTCGTTTCTCCTACGTTCTGGGCAACCAAATAATACCGCATGCCACTGATGAAAGGGGTTTGTGAGCTATGGTACAAGAGGATGTAGGATGTTCCATGCACTGTGTCAGAGCATCATTCATGGCTATAAAGCAAATTGGACTACTCAGACGTGTTTTCGGGCGGTTCAAAAGAGCATTGTTCCCACGCATGCTTTCAGCATTCGTTCGGCCGCACACGGAATGAAATGCAATTTAACCCATGGTTGAACCGCAACAAGAAGGCTCTAGAACGTCCGCAAAGGATAGCAACAAAATTGGTAAAAGGTTTGTATGACAAGACATACTCCGAAAGACTGCAAATATTGGGACTCTACTCATCTCAATACCGCCGACTTCGGGGGAACCTAATCTCGCCATATCACATAATGCATCAACCCAACCACCCTCACTGTTCTATGCTGACTTTATCTCATGATGATCACCTCAGGGGACATCCACTAAGGGTGATGACCCAGAACAGCCACCTTAATCGCCGGCAACATTCAATTGCAGTCAGAATGTGCGGCTTATGGAATTCTCTTCTATTTGATGTAGTGTGTGCTCCTGCAGTTGAACTGTTTAAAGCGCAACTTGATAAAGCATTGGAACTCTTAAAATTTAGACATCCGTGGATGATCATGCATATTATTATCATGGTTATTTTCTCTTTGTGAAGTTATTCAGAATATTCTGTAAAACTCCTATGGGGCATGATAAGCTTTAGCTTTGGTAAATCGCCCATAATAAAACTTTGACTTTGACTTTGTATCAAAGAGCGTACTCCTGGATAAAATCTCAATATAAGTAGCTAACCAATTCCCAGCGGTAAGACTATGCGAAATTGAAAATGACGAACCTATCGAATGGACATCCGAGGATTCGACGATAATCCTGGATGGCAGCAGAATGTGAAAATATGCACTCAATCTATAAAACGATTATTTGAGCTACAGGTCATCAGCAAGTAGAACTGTACGCTCAATACTGGGTATCACCAATATTGATGCCATTAAATGAGCCTAAAAACCGTTTGTTTGGATTTACTAGAGGATAGCTTCAATCTATCGAAGAAACTATGGTCGATCCGGTGTCGGTGCCCGTACTATGTTATGTGAACAGCTAAATTTCGTGATATGAACTTGCATTTAATTTGAAGCATGAGTGAACAAGGCAAAGTGATCGCTGAAGTCAATCGCGAATCGTTCACATAATAGAAATGCAGGAAATGGCCTTTGCAATTTATACTAAAGAGGGAGGAGTTTTGAGCTCATGTGGTGACGCTTATTGTCACACGAAAATGGAAACTAATGTTACGGAAAGGTACCATCCTCCAACGGAACTTCTCCAGCTCTTGGTCACTCACATTAACCCATTAGGGTTTCCATGGAATGTTATGCAGGCCAAGATGAAGAACTGCTGAGGACGGAGATAAATGAAAATGGTCAATAGTCTCTGAAATTCAGAAATAACGGAAAAGGATTGGGGGATGTTCTTTGGTGGGGTGATTGCGATAAACTCTAGCAACTCCACATGTTCAGGTTCCGTTTGTCACATTACGCGTTTTCACATAGTTGTGGTGTGTGGAACTGATTTATTTTGATGTAAAAGCATGACATTGTCTGATTGTCGCGTAACTACTGTCTGGGGGAAGGCCTGAGACAAGAAATGTGCATGAAATACAGAATATAGAGGGGGGGGGGACTGTTACACTCAGATGTGCCCGTTGCAAGCTTTAACATGTTCTTCCTCTAAGGAAAAAATAGAAGTGACATCGTATCTGCTTCTCTCAATCCACATTTATCATCGGTTATGGGATTTGGATAACGGTGAGCTATTTTTCTTACTGCCTATCTCACTGACTGAACAATTAGGATCGCACAGATTTAATCAGGCTACGAGTAAATGCGACGAGGATGAATCTATGTGACAAAGTTGAGTAACGAACGGAGATGAAAGTGACAGGTTGATCCTATTGGCATAGAATGCAGCAGTCAAACCGGGAATAATAGTGACAAATATGATTTCTGTTGGCTAGTAGATGAGTTTAAATTTGATCTTGCTATTCAGGTAAGATACTGCTATATCCGAGTACCGTTGTTAAGAATTCTCCCTAGTGTGTCTCTTAATTCCAGAAATATGTAGGCATGACCGTAATGGAGGGTTCGATTCAATTTAATAGAGGAAATTCTTAATGGATAGAACACATGAAGAGTAATTTGTAGAGTTAGGAACTGATGTACATCAGTTTTGACCTCTTTGTGTCTAGCCACCATTGCGAATTCATTGCCTCAACTGGTGATACAACCTCAACTAACAGGCAGTTGATCAGATCGTTCCTCACTATGTTTTTACACGATATGACAATCTATCTCTGCAAGTTTGTTGCGGGCATCACACCTCGTACATCACAGCACTAGACCCGGGGGTTGTAATCTGACTAGTCAGATTAGGAAAGCATCCAACCAAATTATAACTCCGAAGACTGATGCTGAGATGAATGGGGTACGAGGCCTACAACAAGGTCGCAAATATGGATTGTGCTAGATCGTGTAAATAGGAAACGAAAACAGTCTGATCAGTTGCCCGGTGACCAGGCAGGTAGCATGCTTGCCTTTCGCCGATGAGGTCCCAGGTTTGACCCCCGGTTGAATAGATGAATTTTCGCACCTGATGACACCCAACTGGGTTGAAGTCGCTGTGCTTCCTAGCTTTTCAGATCACGCCTTATTTTCTCTGTAAAGGATGAATTCCTCCTCCTCCATGAAGTATCTAGGCGATCACATTGTGTTCAAAGGAAGCAGTGTTATTGGAGGGATCATCAGTGTCAATGAAACTCAAGCACTGAGCTATTGCTGACTTAGACTGGAATCGCTCATGCAACAAATCATGCCAACATTTAAGTCTGAGAATGGTGACCTGTTTAAAGGTTCATCTTGATGTCATTCGCTTTCTTACTCGACCGACCGAGATCAACGGATGCCGGGTTCGTTCATTCTCGACCAAAAACAACTCGATCAATTACCCAGTTTATAAGTTCGTAACAGGTATAGGGGCTGGCCAGTCAGAACCGGCTGAAGTTTTCATTCTCGCCCGGTAGGTCACTCAAATAACACTTTTCTTTGTCTACCAAGAAATCGGCTCATGCCGATTGGACGGGGTTTTGATAAACTCTGTCCAATCGGTGACATGTTACAGCTGAAACACCAATCGCATTGTGGGATCCCATTGATTTCTCATTGGTTGCATTCACTTGAAGTTGAGTAGATATAAATCCCCGGGTGATAAAGCAATGAACTTTACCTTTGAATAGACCCGGTCTAATGGTTGTTGTGTGAAGTACCAACCACTTTATGGGTTTTCAGTTGAAAGCGGTTAGTAGGATCAACTTGAAGTTGAAAAGGTATAGATGGCAAGTGTTAGTAGACAACACGCACTCAGCTGCGTCCAATGTAAGAAACTTCAAAACTCATCGCGGATGTGGCGCAATTCACTTGCTCCTCCTTCAAAACAGTCGCAATTACCGCACGATTCATTTGATCACTGGGAGTGACACGGAATTCTACTCAAACGTGGATCTTTTTGGGATTTCAGCTGTGAAACAAAGAAACACAAGAGCCAAATCGCATTGAAAGCATTATGAGTGTGCAGAAATCATTTTGTATTTTTGGCTTTCACTGAAAATTTTGCAGGTTTTATGCATCACAAGCAGTATGTGACAACTCGTGATTTTGGTGGCTAACCTATAAAAATAATTTCTAAACGAAATTCATTATACAGTGCAGTGCAACAATTTGGCTGTGTGATTAGGACTCCCCAACGCGTTTTTTCACCGCTTATCAAGCCCGTTTGTACAGATAATTTAGCGGAGGAGATGAGTTTGGGAGTTGTGATCGGGGTTTGCCATTTGACCCCCTGTTTCTTCGAATCAAGCTGTAGATGAAATGTAGTTAAATTGTTACTCAGCAGTGTGCTTCCGACTTGTTGAATCATCAGGTGTTGGGCTTACGCGCTCCATCACAGTCCCATCATAGAGTGACATTCCAATCCAATAATTGATTGATAGCTCTGAATGATTTTGTCACAGTTCTAACGGAATAGTAGATACTCTCATCATTAGACTTAAGTTCTTCACCGACTACGTGAGATTGTCCGAGTTTTCATCCCTGATAGTATGCCTTTCTCCTTCGCAAAACTGATTATCATTTTGACCAATGTTTATTGCCTTGCAGTATACTAAACCCACATACAACACAATAAATTTGTCAGACCGTTTGCATTAATGTTATGGGTAAGAGTGGAGCAATCTCAGAGGATTTCACTTAAGTGTCGCGCGATATACTTTCCAGCTCAATTACTCTCACGTAGAAAGACCCAAGTGGTGATCNGAGATAACAACAAGTAACAACTGAACCATCCGGAAATACCTGAAATATTCGTTTGTGCAAATTTTGAAACGCAGTCAACTATATTCACATTTTATCCCTGCAGCCCTCAATGGTATTTTATTTTTGCGGTCATCGAACCGAAATAAATTCATCTTTATTCGAGTACGAGCACAAAGCAGAGCATGTTAAATGCTCAAGTTTGCTATAACAATTGATTATCAAATATAAACATAATTTCAAATTGTATTTGTAATTAGATTGTAAGCACTTCAATCCAATCAAACCATGTGACCCTCCTGGTAAATTATGTTGTTTCTTGGAAACGATTATCTCAAAACCTTGTATCACAACATAGTGGTGATTCTGTACGGGTTAAATTTCATCGGAATACCTTGAACAATTTCCCAAATCCAAGGTTGTCTCTTTCATTATATGGTTATGAGAAGTGCAGATCATAGAGTTAAGTATGGCAAAGCATCTAATGGGGATTTCAACTTTTTCTTGAGCTAGATCGAGTTTGTATCTGGTGCACAAAATCTTCCCCTTCACTTCGTCTATGGGTGATGCGATTTTTCATGGGCAGCCCGGAATTATTGGATACAGTTTAAATTCAGTTTTACTATATATACATATTACATGCCAAAAATTGGTGGGAAAATCGAATATTTAGATCCAGTCAATACAAGAAGTCCACCATGGAGATCAGTCCTTCCAACAGAATTATTGAAGCTGGCAATACCGGGCAAAAGTAAATATGTATGATAACTAAGCCAATGTTAAAAAATAGTTGAATATATTCATGTCGGGTGGCAGTTTACCAAAGAAAACATTCTATTGTCACCGGTGGTTACAATGCTTCATTTTACTTCAAAACCTGACCTGTGTTTAAGAAAATGAGATGCCCCCGGCCAACTCCCTCCACCCCCCCCCCTCGTGCGTTGAAAGTGGTTTCTGGTTTAGTGAAAGAACATTGGGCTTAAGCTTCCGACTCTACTTCCCCGGACAAGAATTCTCAGTGCGCCCTAATAGGATAGAGATTAGGAATATGTGTGCAGCCCCCCCCCTCCCACGACTTAGGGATCCCACGAGAAATTACTCATAGCGTTTCAATGTATGACGTGTGTTGCGGCTAAAATAGATTCTGTTCCGGCTATTTTCGTTGAGCTGAACGATTAAAGGAAAATTTAAGTGTTAGTAAAAGTAGTTACATTTTGGTTCCATTTCCAGATCACCAATGGATTGAAGCCGCCTGCGAAAAAGGCACCGCAGAACATAACCGATTGTTTTTCATTATGCTCCGTATCGAGTGTGGTTTGTTTCTTCCCCGTATCACGCACATGTGCAACTTAATGTGTTCAGGATAAATGGTCTCTTGTCACTAACTGACACTCTTTTCGTTCGTGAGTTTTGAGAATGCGACTTTTTGATCACTGCAACCAAATTTAGCGCTAAGTGAAAGAACTCATTACATCAACCTGTTGTGTCTCACTTAGAGTGGTCAGTGCTTAGATTTTGCTTACCGTGCTGATATGCGCTGCAATTAAAGTTCATATGGCACTGAATTTGATGACCTAACTCATTTTTTTGGTAAAAATACCCGCGCGGCCAGTTTTAACAGACTTGGAAGAACTGACACTCATTGAGTAAAAGAGAATCACCATCTCCGATTGCTTTCAGAGCATTTCAATATTTATGCTTTATTACGCAAGTTTATATCATCACATAGATTTATAAAGCCAGTGTAAGAAATATTTCACCGCCTATATCCTGGACCAGCTCACACCGTCGCAAGACGAGATACGTACCCATCCAGGCTGTTCGCGAACGCCTTTCTCTTCACGAGTAAGACAAGCGTAATCTACCAATTTCCTTGGGAGTTTGAATCAATCTGAATAGGCGGAACATGATGACAAGCGCGTTATCTGGTACAGAATACATCCAAAACTGGGTTCAAAACGAAATCACGTCATCGGGATCAGCACAACTAGATGCTGCCAACTGTTTTACACTGAAATCACTGTGTACTTCAATTACCGAACTGTTTTTGATGATGCAACATTATGATGTACACTAATGATAACCATAGCATTTCATATCCCCCTATAGAAACCTATTCTTAACCGATAAAAGTTCTTGTTTATCGTTGTGCTTTGGTGACCTTTCTAACTCTTATATTGGTTTTTCGAATGTTTTGTTGGATATTTGTCAACCCTGTATAAATTTTGTATTTGTCTGCAGTCGAAATCAGCTGGAATTATGAACAGTAACCAAGGGCATAAACCAACGTTTACCTAGGGGTAACAAGTTGCGGTCTCTTGTCATTCGAAACACTAACAGTGACCTACCGAAATTATCCAGTGGTGCTGGACATAGAGGTGTCACGTCTGGTGAGAAGCTCAAAGGAAATAACTGATGACCGGTAATTATTCTATTGATTTGAAAGAATCTCCTCAGAACAATGCAGAATACAAGGCATAAACTGGAAATGTATTATGTATTTCAAACATGATTGGAGTGTCCCCATAACACTTTTTCTGCCATATTTTAGTTATCTGGTCAACAAAATTACCAAGTTAAATGAACTGCAAAATTTTGATGTGTTGCGTAATTTATAAAAGCCTTTTGATTTAACTACATCAGTAAGGAATTTCAAGAATTGTATTTCAAAGTCAATCATATTCGAGGAAACTGATTAATCACTTAATTTGGGGCGCAGTATTGGGTGCATTCACCAGGTCTGGTTTGTTCTTCCAAGTTCACAATATTACCTAGCAACGTGTATCAGATAATTCGTTTTTGAAGGAATTTTAAATTTTTGATAAATGCAGGGATAAGCCATCATGTTATCAACTACCTACCCAACTCTAAATAAATAAATAGCGTTTGCGAGTGTTACCATAAAAATCATATCAGTTACTCGTCAATTCATTACTTCTAGTGAAACAAGTGAAATATATTGAGAGCACAGTTTTGCTGGCTACATTCTCTCTTATGTGTGTGTGCTGGTGACGTGCTGAAAATTATTAACCGGAAAATTCGAAAGCCTAGATCTGTATGAAATCATATTGTTTTCTTTTGTGAAATATCGATTGTCTAATTTGAATGTCACAACAAGTGAAACCAAAACATAAAAACGGATCAATAATGTGTCATATGCCAGTAATTGTTGAACGCTACCAAGACATGGTACGAATTGTTTCACTTTTCTGATGGGAAAGAGATGCTTTGGAAATATCAAGCGTTTCGGATAGTCAATTACTTTGCCCAGCCCAGCTTGATCGTCGGCACTAACTCTCCAGTAGGTGTTTTATCGAGGGTAATATATATATATAATTCACATATGGCTAAAAGTTTGGGGTTTATTGAGTAGTTGTTAATCCTACCTCTGCAATTCAGTTCTTTCGCTGTGCGTCAGTATTGAGGCTTTACTGTATTCACAAATGAAATGAATTGTTACTGCCTTATGCTGATAGGAATCCCTCGGTGTGTAGGCGTTTCAGTGGTTCAATTGCTCCAAATTTCGCATGACTAGTAGAGGACATACAAATAACATCTAGCGACTTCTTTTGCCTTCAGATAGCAAAATGTCAACGGATCTATAATGCATTCAGCAGAAGTCCAAGCAAGCACTGATCCCGCTCAATATAATGCCATCAGTCTAATGGGTGAAGACATTGATTGAGAGCCCTTTCCGGTTGAACGTATTATAGATTCAATCACGTGGCTTAAACGATTTTGTTTTACACGCGTATTTATTGAAATTCTTTTTAGAAATAACACCAGTGTGTAGAGTAAACAGCGGAGAGTGATAATGGTTCAATTAAAAATATGCATAGCCCTCAAACAGTGACACAGAAAACATATGATTGGTGTAAACGATTCCGGATTACCATACTTAGATGTCTCTACTCCAACGGTAATGCGTAACTTGATTCCTATTATAAATCTAGGAGTTAATAAATTGGGTTTCGGTTAAAACAATATATCCCTGAATCTGTTTGATATTTAGTACGCTGTGGATGGGAAAGCGAAACCTATACTACAGGAAAAAGTGACGAGTCCGTCTACCTACAGTGGCTGACAGGATATACAAAGTAAAGCAGTTTGCATTCAGACGACCTGGGCATTCGTAGACAGTACTCACCCGACCTATAATCGGATTAGCATGGTCAGGTCGGTTCGTAGACCTCGATTCACGGAGGCATTCGGTATCCGCATAAACTCGATCGCATTTGAATGCTACAGACCGATAGGGTATTTTCCTGTTTCCAGCAAGATGATAACCAGCGGGCCGCGATTTGAGGGACGAAATCTTCAGCGTAAACCAAATCTACTGTTTTTACCCGTTGAACAAAAGGATATAAGGAATTTTTTCATTTATTGGGGTTACACTTTATAGTATTCTTGATAACGGCCAGCCTTCGGTGACCATGTGAAGTCAATAAAGAAATCGTTCCTTACCATCCTTTTAGCAGGAACGTGCCCTTCCCGATTCCGAAAGTATTCTAAGACGATTGATTAACAACAATAGTTTGAATGCACTACTCACTATCGTCGAAAAGCAAGCCTCGATTGAGTGAGCAATACAAGCCACTAGCGGGGAATAAAATAGACTGCCGGTGTAATGAAGCAAGATTTCAGCTACGAATGACAAATGAAAAGAACAGAAAGTCGAGTGCGAGGGGACATAGAAGAGATGAGTGTATCTAAATTGTAATGTTTTAAAACGTCCACGCATACAAACACACATACGCAAATACGAACACACACACCGTCGACTTGATAGGTAGTCAGAAACCGCTGGATACTGCTGGGATCATGCTCGAAGACAAAAATCGCGGAAATTGGCAGGACCGTTGGTAACAGATTTCTGCACGCATACCTCAAATATTACGAACAAAGTGATTCACCCTAATATTCACAAACTTATTTGCGATAACTTCATTTATTTACAATGAAAACCAAGTGTTCGTTGGATGTTGGATGCGTTTTTAATTCAATTTGAGCATTTTCCTCGGTCATTAGACAGGAGTGTACACTACTGATCTCGGTGAGGTGAAGTTCTGATCAACAGGTCATATTCAAGTATGTAATGCAATCTTTAAAGGAAAAAGTCTGTAAGCGGTCAAACAGGGATGGCGATACTCATCTTACGTCGGCACGAGCCATATTGTCTCTGAGTGCGTGCGATGCATTCAATGCGTAATCGAGATTAACTACTACTACTATATAACGTCATAGTCGCGTGCTCGAACGATTCCGTCTACTTCGGCAAGTGGGTGTTTATGCACTCGAGTCATTATTCCCTGTTTGCGCAGTTCAATTGTGAGGAGACATTTGAAGCCCTGTTTCACACGAGGGGTGTGGCGGGACGTTGTGAATGAATGCAAATTCTGAGCGACAATAGAGTTTCGTACACATCCACTCATACCACACCTGAGCTAGGACAGATAGTATTCTTTGATGTGCTATAATCACTACCTTGTCGTTGGACGTACGTTGGAGGTATCACAAGTTCATCTGATATGGTTGACAATCATTGACGAGGGGGTTTCTCTTTGTTACGACAGCCACCAATACATCGTACATCTGCTTGTGTTGCGCACTCAGTCGATCTTATGTTTTGATGAGCATTCGAAAATTAGGCCGAAATCTACGATTTAACAGCCACATTACAGGTCACATTAAACACTGACACATCCACTAAAATACTTATTAGTTAAGTTTCATACAAGAAAACAATCCAGGCTTAGACAGCTAAGTGGTTGTTCACCTGGCTCGTATTCACGGCAGTGCGAGACCAGGAGAGGATTCACGGGACACTGCGGAAGAGCATTCATAAACAGTGCAATAGACGATCCAGAAGATTTACGGGACACGGACAGACAGGTTTTCTCTCAGTGGAGGATTATTCCGTAGATCTAAAAAAACGGAATGGTAACCCCTTTACGAAACACAGACACCAGTGAGATATAAACACCCATACTAAAGTCCTAATAACATGGACGCGTTAAACGTTATAACAGAACTAAAAATATCCAACAAGAGTAAAACCCAAAACGTCTGTGTAATTCTATCAAGCCTCTTTACGCGGTGCGAAATTCAAGTTGAGATGAACCATGAATCATGTTCACGGGGTTACAATACAAAGACGAAACCATTGCCCAGTCTTATGAAACTGGGTAAAACGGATCACTGAGTAACTGGTTTTGTATTCAATTCCCTGAACAAAATGATCTGTTGGCCCACATTTGATGACAGGTGGATATTTTCCAAAAAAGCTAAGATAACTATTTGTGACTGTAAGGACTACCGAGTCCAACGGAAAACCTGATGACTGGGGTTATACCAACGAATTAACATTTCGAAAACCACCTTCAGTCTCTACTTCATGCCATGTGATCTCGTAGTATGGTGTTAGTGAAAGATTAGCTCCATAGAAAGGTCGTGAACATAGGCCGTGAATTTCAGGAAGGTTTGCCTGATATTATTTTCGCATCGTATGATAAAATGATTTGGCTAGTGGTGAGGCATGAAGTATACGGAATGAAAAATTACCAAGTCACAAAAAAGCAAGTCCATCCTCCAAATCTGTTGCACTTCACAGGTTGCAAAACGAAACTGCACGTTACGGATAATACAATTTCACTCTAAAACTAATGGTCAACCAAGCCGCCACGATAGATTTCGCACATTAGTTTAATCAGTTCTGTGCTGCATGGCACTCACCACTTCCTTTCCTTGCCGTACATTTTATTCTCTTCTTGGTAGGTAGAGCAGCGAATGGTAAGCGAATAGCATTTCTGTGAAGCTGTATACCACTTCCCGTTCTCCCGTCCTAATCCACGACTCACGATGGCAGATGAGACAAAGCTGAACAAACTGGAATTTGATCAAGTGACAACAACGGTCGTTCACGGTTCGTTTCTAACATACGAGATCAAACTCAGAATAGATTCTCTTTTACACTTGAGTGGCCTATCTTCATTGTTCTTTTTAGTTGTTTTGACATATACCACATACGTGGCCTTAATTATCATAATACGTTTGCGTCCGAACGACCATTTAAATTTCACAGCTGTATTACTCGACATGCAGTGATCATCAAGGCTTGAGAGGTTTCTTTCCTCGTCTGAATTGCACATCTGCGGGCACTCTCACGCCCCTTCTGCTGATGGCCTGTCTACCGGTAAAAGATGCATCGCCGTCCAGGTGGTCCACATGGTCTGCTCATTTGAGCAGCATGGAGGACTTACTGCGTATTCCAAATGGCCACGTTGAGTTTCAAGTGTCTAATTGGCACAGTACCAATCATTTCACGCACCAAGTGAGACAGGGCTCTAGGTTCTATTTAACAACGACCGTATCTATACCGTCTTATTTGTTCACCTGTAAATCTGTTTGTGGCTCAATGGTAAGTAGGAATCGTCATTAATTCTCCATTTATTGTCACATTTTAACTGAGACGGCTAGAGCCAACAAGGAACATGGAGCAGACGTCTCTTTCAAGGTGGGCTCATCAGGGACACAGTAAACTAGTCGTGGCTTTTCTGATTTCGTTTGATGAAAGCAGCAAAAGCGTAGATCGTGTAGGCAAGCGCTAAGTTCGAGCAGGGACAAAAACAAATAACCTACTTTGAAATATTGAGTCCCCTTCGATTCCCATCATTAAAACCGGCAGAAGACAAATGTAATGATTGGTCAACATTTCGTTTTATATCCATAGTCGATGTCACAAAACAAACGGGTGCATCGAATTTATTCAATATGTTGAACGAACGTGTACAAGCAAACAAAGATTATTAAAAATGGAGGTGAGTGGGTCCATTGCATCAAAATCATTAGTGCGCATAAGTTCGGATGATGTAATCAAATGAGCAAATATCCACTACTTGCAACCTATCAATTGGACTTAAACCGTAAGGATCACCGTTTTATTTGGAGAAATGCTCAGAGTTAAAATA